>PVJI01010472.1:0-60220 GCA_004026765.1 Micronycteris hirsuta
ATGAAATCTTTTTTAGTTGTGAAAATAGTAAAACTCTACGGTCTCGCCATCTTAGTAGTGAGACAAAGAAGGTATAAGGATGTATACGGCTGTGTATGAAGAGTAACACCACACCTGGGCCGAATCCAGTACAAAATGTTGCATTCCCAAGCTTCACTATTGCCGAATGAGCCAAAGGTAAGTACAACATGTGCTTGTAAAGGTTATGAAACGTCTTAGAACAGAAAGAGCTCAGATTCATAAAACTTGGAAGGTTTCAAAAAGCTTGTCATACTTGGACCAGACAGCCTAAAACTTATCTTTTAATCTGCTCAGATCCATACATTTTGTGTGACTTATTTCTCTAACTAATGCTCTTTCTAGGATGAGGTAACGTTTTTGGAAATGTGGACTGCCAATATGAAATTACCGGAATATTGGTCAATAAAGGAAGCACCAGTAAATCTGAAGATAACATTACATGAGGCCTCTCCCCATCTGACCTGAAGAGGTCACTATGGAAGACAGACAACCAACCGAGGTCCCTACACCTCAATACCTTTTCTCCCCCTACTAGTTATGTGAATTAATGAAGTTATTTGCTGTCTCTCTGTACTTGGTTTTCCAAAATGGAGTGCATTAAATAGATCTACCCCATTGGGTTGTTCTGAGGGTTAAATCAGTTAATTCATGCAAAGTTCTTCAAGCTGAGCTGTATCTGGCACATGGGGTGAGCACTCAATAACTAGTGTCAATGTTAATAGTGTCAATCTTGCTACTTTAAATACATTTTTCCCTTCTATGTTCTACATTAAAATAAACAAATGAAAAGAAGTTACATGAGTAATATTCCAGGTGCAGTTCTCTGCCTATATTTTCTCTGTGACTCATTAATAATCTTGCTTCTTGGTTCACAGGGGCTATATCCCAATTCCACCTTCTTTGCAGCACATTTAGCCTGCCTTTGGCTTCCAAAAACTCTTATGGTACACTTTCACCCAGTCCTGCTTTTCTCCAAAGTTTCTTAAGAAATTCTGACAGCACACATCACAAAGTGATGTCCAAGGTGTGCTAACTCTTAACAAGTATCTGCCTATCAATTGTACATCGTGCCTAACCAGAAGAAAAACTTTAGCATATTTTTTATTTTTAAGAAAAGAAATTCAAGGACTACAAAAGCATCTTATTCCAAAAGTTCAATTTAAGGGTATCTAAGGAAAAGAAAAAAATGTTCCTTTCCCACAAACAGATTGTATTAGAAGAGAGGAAAATCTTAGCTATGTAGTTCAGAATACTTTGAGCTCTGCAATTATGCATAATGGCCACTCCAGAGCATATTAACTTCTAGCAAGGAGAACATGGAACACAAACTTGAAATGCATAAAGGACTAGTACAAAAATATGACCAAAGGAAAAGAAAAAATCTGGTTTCAAGACTTAACATTGAACTACATTAATCAAGGCAAGTTTCTATTGCCAAAATGCTATGTGTATTGACCAGCTGAACAAAACAAAGAGCGCATAGACACATGCATATGTGGTCAATTTGATTATGGTAAACATGTCAAAGAAATTCACTGGAGCAGCGGAAGGAACGCCTTTTCAACAAATGGTATTTGATCAACTCGAGGTCTGTATAGAAAAAAAATAAAGCTTCAACTCAACATTAAATAATGCTTAGAACTGAAAAAATTTTAGGAGAAAATCATTGTGACCTTGGGATAGGGCCAGTTTATTTATGTATATACACACATATATATACATATATATGATTTTATCAAAATTAAAAATGCTCTTCAAAGGACACCATTAAGAAAACAATAATACATACAGCAAAAAATTCACAACACAAACATCTCAAATTATTTACATGCAAAATATATAAAGAACTCTTATATTCAATTATAAAATATAAAAAATTAAATCATGGACAAAAGATGTGAGATAAGAATTAACAACAGATATACAATAAACACTTAAAAAACATTTTCAAGTTTATTAGTCACAAAAACTCAAGTTAACCCACTACACTCATATAAGAATGGCCAAAAGTAAAACAGCTGTATCATATCGAGTGTTGGCAAGAACAGGAAGCAAACGAAAGGCTCACACACCGCAAGTCAGAATGTAAAATGACACAGTGGTTGTCTGGGAATTGGGACGGAGGAAAGTCAGGGGCTGTGACAAAAATGTTCATTTACTGACTTTGGTAATGAATCCATGAATGCATATATTTGTCAAAATTCATCAAATTATGCACTTTACATATGTATAGCTTATGTGATAATTTTGCCATATAATTTCTAGTATATGATAATTATTTGACAATTCTACAATACCTACCTGATAAATTTGTAAAAAAAATTTTTACAAACACTTGGCTTATGTTTTATTATCTTTTTCTGATAATGAATTAGAAGTTAAGTCTAAAATGATTAGAATTTGCAATTCATATATATTAAGCAGAAAGCCTGACAGAGGTTTTCCCTTTTTTCTCCAAGGCATAAAAAGGGGCTTTTGAAGAGGCTGGTTAGGGGCTGGAGGGACATAGCAGAATTAGGAGATTATGTGATTTAAGGCAGATCTGTAGAAGCCATTTAAATCTCATTTCTGTAAAGAAGGCTGGGACAAATTTATTGTGGGAAGACCTAGAAAAGAAAAATGCAGAAATCTTATTTCTTTTGGTTAAATAGGACAGAAAGAAATGCAGAACTTTAGTAATTGGCTCCCATCCCAAAAGTCATCTTAAATTCAGTCTGTGTCCCCCAAAATGCCAGAGCTCATAGATCAGGAGAAGAAATCTGGGAGGAGTCAGTATCTCAGTGACCAGATGCTGTGTGCACCCAGATAACCCACTTCAGCTTGAAAACACAGTAACAGCTGGTCTTACCAGTTTGCCTACCACATGGGTAAAATTATCACCACTACCTAAGTCCCAAACCTTCACTCATCTATTGTGCTTGTAGATCAGCTCCTAACTGATCTCAAGGTCCAAGATGTCAAATCACTGAGCAGCCTCCAGACATCATCTTCCAAGCACATCCCAGGCTGCCTACAAATGTTTCCGGAATCAGTAGGCACACATCAGGGAGCTGGCAGAGGAAGTTTGAAATCTTAGGTACTAGGAACAAACTGGAACAAGCTAGAGCATTTTAAACTTGAAACAGAAGATTCATATATAGAATCCTTAATTAAAACAAGTTATATATAAATTACAAGTGATTTTCAATCTACAGCATTACTTTGGCTATTTCTAATTGCCAGTGTTTTATTTTATAAAATACTGCTTTAGGTAGATTTCTGGATCAGATGAACTTACCCAACTGGCCTAGTGAAATCAAGAATCTGGTTGTCCAAGTGGTCAGCCAGATAATACCAAATAAGAATCTGTACACCTTGCAGATTTCTGCCTGAAGTAGACTTACTCTTGTTTACTTCTGGTGCAGCTTCACATTGCACCACTGGACAATTATTTTACCTCTTCAGCTACAGAGAACTCATTCTTTTGGGCCAAAGTGATTGTCGATATCTTTGGAAGATTCCATTTTCAGTTGAATTAATCTAGGTTTATTGGTTTACCATCACTGCAGGGTTCTGCCTTTGCAATAAAACATATAGACACACATGTGCACAGGAGAAAAGCCATAGAAGAAAATGATGGTGTGAGATATAGAAATCAGTCATTGGAAAGAAAGCATACATATCAGAGTGGATGAAAAGATAGAAATAAAAAAACAGAACTCCTGAATAATGAATCTTGAAGAAAAGTAGAATGTGTATGGCTTCTGTGGTTTTCCCTCTTCAGAACAATGATATACTTTCCTATTATTTTATGCTACTGTGCTTTTGTTTTAAAAGAATCATTTACATTTTCTTATCACTAAGGTTAATATTAATGGAAAAACAAAACAAAGGAATAACTCTATTCTCATAGACATTTTTATATCCAAGTCCTATTGTCTTCAAAGCATTACCAAAGTATTATTTTACATCAGTTAAATACAATATCATTTCAGAATAATATTTGAAATTGGGCAAAAGTGCTTTTTGCTTTTATAATGTACTAATTATAGAAGACATTCTTTTTAAAAGTGCAAGGGGCTTTGGGTGTATGCAAAAGTGCTCATTTTAATACTGGAGTTCATTCTCTGTATGACCCAGGGCAAGTTCATAATTTTTTTGAATCCAATTTGTAGCACCAAGGTAATAATACTTACATTATGAGGTTTCAAGGTCATAACATACAAAAAGTACACCAGTGTCTACTTTCACACTCAGAGTTCAGACTTATGTTTTTCAAATTCTGCTGAGGAAATTCCATGCTAGAGAATTATGGTTTCCTCTATTATCCACCATCAGAGGTCAATGAACCTTTGGGTTACTCTCTCTTGCCTCAGAGGTGAAGAGGCTGTGCTGTCTCTGTATGAACCATGAGAGACAATGCTAGAAATAGCAGCCATTCTTTCACTATCTCTAAAACTGCACCGAGATGAGGAGGGCTATCAACATGCTAGGGAAGTAAACAACCTCTAGAGTTGGCTGCCTGAACCTGAATACCAGCTCCATCATGTATTAATTCTATGACTTTGAATAAGTTTGTCAACCTCAGTGCCTCAGTTTCTCATTTTGAAAATACACCATAGGACTGTTTAGAGCTAAATTAGTTAACATACATGAGGCATGAAGAACCATGCCAGGCACAAAGCAAGCACTCAAAATATAATTGCCATTATTATTTCTCTTGTACTTTTCTTAGCCTCCAGCCAACAATTAACTTCCACTTGAAAAAGGAATGTAATATCCGATTTCGATTCTTGGTATTAGAAATGTTGATATAGATGGGAGATACTAAGTGTGCATCTGTTCTGTCCTCGAGCTTCATAATGCATTCATTATGGAAGAGGAGAGGCAAAACAGGCTTTTACAAATAAAACATGTTGATGAACACAAATTATTTCTTTGCCTTGATAGCATAAAAATATTTTTTATTTGTTGTTATTTTAGTTTTGAATTCTGTATTATGATGCCCAAAACTATTTTTTTTAAAAAGGCTACGGAACCAGTTGGAGAGGAACTGAAAAGTGGGGAGGAGAGAAAGAAAAGCTGCTTCTCCATATTTATAACAAAAACATTATTTTTGAAAAAAAATGAGGAAAGAGTGAGGTGAATAGTCAATTCTTTTCTCATACATTCTATTTTCTACCCATCAGTATGTCCTTCCAGCTCTTCCTCTAAATATATTTTGAGTATGCAGCTTCTCACTACCTTAGTTAATATTTCTGTGGTCAAAACCTTCATTATTTCTCCCTGGATTTTTGGTAGCACCTCTTAACTGATCTTCCTGCCTGTTCTTGTCCCCAGCATACATCCACTTACACAGCAGCCTGAATGATCTTTCTAAATTTTAAATCATATAATTTCACTGCCCTTTAAAGAGCTGCAGTATCTACCAGCTACGTTAAATAAAAACCTTAACTCCGTGTCATGTCCCACAAGGCCCTCTGTGATCTTCCTGTGGCTGTGTTTCTGGCTTCATATCCTTACACTCTCTTCTTATCCACGTCTCTCGAGCCACTGGCCTTTATCCTTGGACCATATACCTGAACCAGGGCTTTTGCACTTGCTCTACTTCTTACTTTGAATCTCTCCCTCAAGTCTTCACATGGCTCCCCCATTTTTATCATTCAAATCTTAGTTGAAATGTACTTAGTCTGAGAGATCTCATCTATGATTTCATCATAGACCATCATTCCCAATTATTGTTTTCTTAACATTCTTTGGTAGCTGAAATCATCTTATTTATTTTCAGGTTCACTTTCCACTCCCTCCATTAGTTAAGCAGCTTGGGAAGACATCTCATTCTGTTTTATTTCTATATCCCCATCATCCAGAGACAGCATGTGCTTGTAGGCTGACCGACCCGAGCCCAGGTTCCGGGGCCCCAGGACTGACAGCAGCTCTCAAATGCTGGTCTGACACCCTCGGTGCCCAGGCTTCTTCCAGCTTGTACCACCTCTCCTGATGCGACACATAATTTTTTAACCAGACAATTACTTTAAATATATATGTTGTGCCAATTGTAATAAAAATGAAACTATTATACATTCCTTTAAAAGTTATACAAAAGTCTGCGCCATAAATCAGATGGATCTCAATGATTCCACGTCCCTGACCTAACTAGTTACCTCTGATCTTGGCTAAAAATGGTTTATTTCAGAGGCTTGAAACACACCATAGAAAAAGTATACACAGATTTAACTGATTTTCAGGGATTACAAGATAGAATACTCAAATAATATTACATTTTTCTTAAAATATCTATATTGTCTCATCAGAAATGCCATGTTACAACTATCAAGGCAAAACTAACTAGAAAATGGAAATATTTGTCTAGTTAATGTAGATAGATCATTAGATACATAGACAGATATAGGTAACCTTTCTTAGAAAATCACATAAAATTGACAAAATATATATGTTTTAGATATTATATATTCTATGTAGTAATACATATATTGGGCAATTTTAAGAGAAAATATATCTGTATATTTAAATTATTCAAAATGATTGCATTTGTTTTACTTAAAACTACATCGTACACTGGTACATAACTAGTGAATGAATATATTACTGAACCACTCTTCTTAAGCAAACCCTATTCAAAGACAAAATGGTGTCTTCCCTGCTTCATAAAAATATCTATATTTACTTGATTTTTCAAATTAGTCTTTTCAACCCATTGAGGTGTACTAGTTATTTGTATCCCTTATTTAGAATTTAAGTATCTGAATCTCTGACAAATAAACCTATTAATTGTATAAGTTAATAATATACTTCAGACTCTCATTACTAAAAATCACTCCATCATACAGCCAGAAAATCCAAGACCTACTGCTTTGAGATTTTAAAATGTAGTCAATTATTTCCAGTGAAAGTAAGATAAATTTTGATGGTATTTGTGTTAAAAGTAAAACTCAAGAATTTACTGCGTAAAAGTAATGTAGATTTTTCAGGGAAAGACACTGTTAGAAAACAAGGAATTTCTCCGGGAAAACAGATAGCAGAGGCCCAACAGGAGGAAGGTGGTTTGGACGGAAGCAGCTGTACCTTCCACCTGCAGGCTCACAAGAGAAAACGCTAAACAGTACACCGTGGCAGAATCCTTTTTCTGTAGTTGGTTCATAAGAACTGTTCTTCCTGATTTTAATAAGAGGCTTTTAGGAAGGAAGGATGAGGCATTTCACACAATTTAGCACACCGAAGCAGGATCCCCAGGGGTGGAGGGGTCTTCTGCACACGTACACATTGATGTTAGCTCTGGAGATCGGAGGGATCTTCAATAGCAGTAATGATGCCTGAGTTCTAGATGCAGTTACACAATGAAGCAGTGTAAGATGGATATTCCAATACTATATGAAGAAAACACAAATAAAATGGCACAAACTCTACTCTGAGAGATAAATGTAGCATTTGTTACAAATATCTAGTAAGTTTGTAGAATTTATTGGAGTTAATGATAAGTAAAGTGATTAGGCAGCTTGGATTACTTAGATTTTTCTTCTTATCCCAGGGATTGCATCATAGCTTGGGTGGTGAAATAGCACATGAAACGAGGTCCAGCTTTTGGTCAATAGCACCAACTTGACTGGACAAAATATTATACCCTTGGTCAGAGTGAAATGGAAACAAAGATGTTCAAAAGTGTGAGGCTAAAAGTGTGGTGGGAGTGAAACAATAAGGTGCTATAAAATGGAAGAATGTTAACTAACCAAAATCACCTTAAGTCAGAAAGAAGTTCTAATAGAAAATGAGGGAGATTGTTGTAGATATTGTTAGTTGATGTGTCAGTTGATGTGACACTTAGTGTCAGCAGAGATTTCAAACTGTCCAGAAAGAGTTGGACATTTGGGAATGAACATACATAGAAAAATTAGCAAGTAAACATGTTTAATAAAGGTTTTTGGATTGCTTTGCATATGAAGCATAACACAGCTACCCTATGTATGCATAGTGTAGATCCAAAGCTAATTTCACATACCTGTTTCAATCATGGCAAGCATCCTATAATTTAAATATCTGCTCGTGTCATAGGCAGAACTGAGAAATGAAGAACCCTTCCCTAAATCACACAACTAACAAGTAACAGAACCTAGAGTTAAAATCAGGTTTTCTCATGCCAGTTTTCTGCTCCTTCATTTATGCTTCAACTGGTTGTGGACACACGATGAAAGAAAAAAGAAAGAAAGGTCAAGGGAAAAACATGGACAAATTCATGACTCAGAATTAAGTTAGCATTAATTTTCAGTCAGCATAATTTTGAGAATTTATCCAGCAAAGTCCGTCAACCTGGGAATAAACTCTCACAAACAGATGGTGGAGTGATTCACTTTTGAAGATTGGCAAGTTGATACAGCATGAGGTTAAATATACAAGGATTTTTTAAGGTGGTAATGAGTACATCCCTGGAAAGTTGAGCGGTGTTTGCAGAGAGGAAAGTGAAGCCAGGAAGTGACTGATAGACTTAAGACGTGAAAAAGACCTGACTGCCTCCTTCCTATCATCAAAGCTCAAAATGTCAAATTTTCATTTTCTGAGCCTCTTCCGATTCTAGAACACAGGTGCATTGGATTTAGGGCAACTCTGCAAGCTGCCTAATATCCCCTCAATAGATTTTACTTCAGCTCAAATTAATCAGAAGTTTATGGTCTTGTTTCCTTTTTCTAATTGACTAATACAATATTTAATCAATTTTGGTTTCATTTTGTTCTTCCCTCCCTCTTATCCTAATTCCTCAATATTACAGAAAACATTTAAAACCAATAAAGGACATGATCAACATCAATGCAACTGGGATAAATTCTCAGAAGACAGGAAATAGATGGCATTGGTTTGACAGGAATAGAAGAGTCCATAAGCTTAAAACAAGCTCAGGAGGAAACTGTTAGAAAGATTCATGATAAGAGCAGATCCTAAGATGTTCATAGTAAAATGTACAAATGAAAAGAGAACAGGTGTTTGAGCATAATCATCCGAGCAATTAATGAACTGCATTACCCATAGCAAAACTGGCAGCCTAAGCAGGATTCTCTTGTCTTCCTCATATATGGAACTCTAGTTCTTAGACTTTGCATACTTCCCCAGGCTAAACAATTATACCCACACCCTAAAGAAAGTGAACCCCCATCTAGGGAAGGTTTCTTAGGCAATGTAGGGGAGCTGGGAGAGGAGCAGAGTAGAGCTCAGCAGAATTTTGGAACCTCCGGGGAGGAAAGTACAGTAAAGACTGAAGTTGAAAACAAAGGAGGGAGTCAGCTCTCCCACTTTCTCCACTCAGACCTCTGAAAGTGAAGCTGGACTGCCAACCTTCCCCGTCCAGGGATGCAGAGCTGACATTCACTTCTTCACCTCACCCAGAACATCAATCTGGCTACTTACACTAATCCATTTAACCAAAATGCAAGTCCAAAAATAGTAAAACGAGTGTTTGTATTGTTTGTGTGATCTTACTCTATCACTCGTTTTGAGTTAACTCATTCAAAACTAATCTGATAACAGTTATCTATATTTTATATCTACGAAATGAGTAACCCTTTATAAATGAATTTCTGACATCAGAAAACAGACTATTTAATGTTCAGAGGAATCTTCTCAGTTCCTCTGAAATTGTCCATAGTCAATGTAGTTTTTTATTGTTGTTCAAGTATAGTTGTCTCCATTCCCCCCCCACTACTTCCCCCTACCCCACCCATGCCCACCTCCCACCCCCAGTCCTACCCTCCTTTGGTTTTGTCCATGTGTAAAGACATAAATGTTCCTTGATGATCTTTCCCCTTCTTTCCCCCATTATCCCTCTTTTCCCTCCCTTCTGGTTACTGTCAGTTTGTTCTCTGTTTCAATATCTCTGATTATATTTTGTTTGCTTGTTTGTTTTGTTGATTAGGTTCCACTTAGAGGCGAGATCATATGGTATTTGTCTTTCACTGCCTGGCTTATTTCTCTTAGCATAATGCTCTCCAGTTCCATCCATGCTGTTGTGAAAGGTAGGAGCTCCTTCTTTCTTTCTGCTGCACAGTATTCCATTGTGTAAATCTACCATAGTTTTTTGATCCACTCATTTGTTATGGGCATTTTGGTTGCTTCCAGCTCTTGGCTATTATAAATTGTACTGCCATAAACATTGGGGTGCATAGGTTCTTTTGAATTGATGTTTTAGGATCCTTAGGGTATAATCCCAGCAGTGGAATTGCCAGGTCAAAAGACAGTTCAGTGTTTTCTAGATTTCCATTATCTAATAATCCCTTTAGCTAATAATCCTTTAATGAGTAATCACCTATGGGACTTGTGTGAACACACACATGCACACACACATCACACTTCTGAAGTCCACAGACCTAAGGAATCAAAATATTCACTTTGTCCCCATTGAGGGGCTCAGAAATCTAAATTTTAAATAAGTAAGCCAGGTAATCCTGTGATCTTCCAAGTTTGGTGAATATTGCACAATACAGCACTATATACCAGCACAAGCACCATTCACCTGCCCCCTACATCCTTATACATACATTTCTACTCTATTAGAGGCCACCCTTCAATGAATATTTTTATGTTCACCATTTGTTAGTGTTATGATATTTAAAAAGGAGTGGTAACTTTTAATGGGATTTGTCCATTTTTGTTAACCAGCATCATTGCTATCAAACATCAATAGGCAAAAGATCATCTCAAAAATGATTAAAATAGAGATGCCTAGCCCCCTGAAGTGTCTCTGATCCACACTATCAGGAATAGGCAGGAAACTGCATATTGGCCCTATGTCTTCTGGTTAAATGTGGCTGATGCTGCCTTCTGGAGCCTGGTTTTCTTTTTTTCTTACCTGGCCTACTAAGACTTAGGTATGTGTTTACCTGGGGGACCCCATCACTGCCATTGTGCTGCTCACCTTTCTCCTTTAACTGGATATTGAAACCAAGACCCTGACATGGCTCAACTGGACCTCTTGGGGCTTCAGAACCCTTTTATTTTTTAACAAGCATCCCTAGGTGATGTTAGCACTTTCAGAAATACTTGCATCCTATATCCTTACTTCTCTCTGTGTGTCTGTCAGCCAACCCATCCACAACTTTTTTTTATCTTTTTGGACTTATTTTCTTCTCTGATTTACCTGCCTTACCTAGCTTTCATCCAGTGACAGTGAATATGATTAATTCATATGCATTATATCTGTTTGGGTGGAGATTATCAGTACTGTTTGCAAATGCTGTGTGATTTTAGCACCAGAAAAATAAAAAGCACTGCAGGGATGTTACCCACGAGTTCCCTTACTCGAAACAAGAAGGCAGGTGAAAACAAATTGACTAAGAGTGAGTAGAACTATGGTTCTCATTCCTGGCTGCACACTGAAATCACTTGAGAAGCTTTTAAATCCACCTCCAGAGAGTCAGATTTATTTTGCGAGGTTGGCACCAGAAATCGGTTTATTCTCTTAAGTTCTCAGGTAATTTCAATGTGCAGGAAGAGTCAACAACTCCCAAAATAAAATCAGTGTAAGCCTATAGAAAGGTCATGACAAGGAAAGACATACCTCTGAGGCAGAAAAACAATGGAGGGAGAAAGATACTTTAACAAAATGCAGAAAGAAAAATTGATAATTATATATAACTGACGAAGGAGAAAATGGAGAGAAAGAAGCATTGTCGAGGCAGAGAGAAGTCAAGGAAAATAAACAGTCCTTCCTCAATACCTGCCAAAAAGTAGGAGGAGTGTGAGTGTAATTGAAGGTAAAGCGTTTTAGGTGGATTACAAACGATGCTGTAAAAGGAACACTCGATGCTTACCACTCCAAAGGTAACAAAAGGATTAGAGTCCGTTTCTCTTTCCAGACTCAGTCCCAGAGAGAGAAAGAGCAAAAGTCAGAGCATAGCAAGAGGGAGTTTTACGAATGCTTATGTGAATGAGGGGAAAGTGACTGACGGATGATTACTTTGAAATGATAAACCTTGAAGCTCAGAAGAGAAAAGGACAAACTAAACCAAAGTCAAGAGCACAATTAAGGGTAAGTAAAATCACTGCCAACACTATTAAGACTAAGGGGTCTCTAGACGGGTTGTAGAAGGTTTACATTAAACATAATCAGAAACAAAACAAAAGGAGAAATGAATAAAAAGGTTTGCATTGCCAGAGCACAGGTTTCCCCACCCCCACTGGAAAGCAGAGCATTCCCATGAAAGCTGTCATAACCTGTTGAAATGGCATAAGACATTAAACACGTATCATTAATTTATATGAAAATTTTTGAGTGTTCCCAGACCCCCAAAATAGCCTATCAAATATACTAAAAACACACTAAGCCTAAAATAGCACAAACATATAAAAACCCCCATAAACAATACCATAAATACACTATATGTGGTAGAAATAATATATGTGTAATGTAGTTTCATTTATTAATAATACCTATTGTTCCTTAAGTATAAGATAATGGAACACCGCATTTGTATATCCATCAATCCACTCAAGCAATAGGCTTTCCATTTAATCCATTACTGGATACTGACTAAAAAGACCCCTTGGTTATTAGCAGAACCAGTAGTAACTTGGGCAGCTTTCAAGGATTTTTTCTCTCTGCAAGCAAATAGTACGAATGGCGGACACAAGCAAGTTCAAAGCATGTGCAATGTCTTTGGTTTGTTCACCAGGATTGAAACACTTAATTATGTCCAGAATTACAGTAAACATAATGCCCTTACAAGCTCTCTGAGACTTTTCTGATACCTTAGGACATATCTTGCTAACAAAAGCACAGAATAAATCAAGATAAAGCACAGATGCTCACAGACACAGTTCGAAGCTGCGGGGCTTGACTCTGAGCTGCTGAGTGTGGTCCGGGGGAAGGAGCCCGGGGCGGCCACTCTCCCTGCCGGAGTGCTGAGGCCTCCGCAACAGCTTGCTGCCCAGCACACACTAAATGTTATTTTAGCTTTTGCACCCTCCCTTTTTTGGTAAAAGTGAAAATCCTCTTCAGCTTTGTTTCAGTTAGCAAAATGAGTACTAATTTAGGTCTTTCATTAAAATGAAGTAGTGTAACAAAATTTTGAAAAGCGGGGAGTACCTTTAATGGGAGATTAGAGGCCATTGCTTTGGAAGGACTTGCATAAAGGACCTTTCAAAAATGCACTTTGTTTCAACAATAAAGATATGCCTAAATTGGTTAATTTTATAAAATATAAAATGATGGAGAAAGGACAAGCATTGTTTAAAAATTGCAAGAGAAAAATCCAAAGCAAAAACTCCCTCATTATTGGGAAATATGCCATTAGAAGAAGCCATAAATCCAGATAGATTATTTTGTTTTATGCAGGAAGGTGAATGACTAATTTTAAATTCACTCATAAGAGAGGACACTGAGAACAAACACTGACTCTTCAATACTGAAAAATCAGCTCTCCTTAACAATCTGAAATGACTCTCCCAGAATAGAATTTTTAATTCAAATTAATCACCCTCTTTAATGCAATGAAAGAGTAGTGCACATGAACACACACACACACACACACACACACACACACACACACCCTTCAGTCCTAGGTTAAAACCTTTTTTTTCCTGGAGAGAGAGTGTTTATAACAGTATGAAATGCAATAAATCATGAAATTTGGTAGTACATCAAATCAGCTGAATAAATTGTGACACATAACTTATAGTTCTTATAGTTCTATTTATATTGTGACTTTGTAAAAAAATTTTCATCAAGCTACAAATATAAGAAAAAAAGAAAGAAAAATGAGTATCATCTTCTGAAGAAACATACCCTTGCCACATTTAATTTTGTTCTTCCAAAAATAATGTTTTTGCTTGAGACATTATATGGGATGGGAAGTGTAAATATACAAGGAAGAGAGCTTGTTTTGAATCTCTCAGTTCACATAATATGCCTTCTGGGGCTTTGTTCTCTACTTCCTGTGTTGTTTGGGTTTGAAAAATCCATTGGTTAAATGTAAGTTTACCCTTTACTTCATTAAATGACTGACACTATCTACAATGTCATGCTTAAACTCTACTTTCTTGTCTTAATGGCGATTCTCTACATTGCCACTCACCCTTCTCTGGTCATTCTCTCTCAGGCTCCTTTCCTGACTCTTCTAACTTTACCTCCTGTGGGCAAACCCATTTATATAAATAAATTCCAATACTACTAACGATCATCAAATCTGTATCTCCACCCCAGGCCTCTCTTTGGATCTCCAAACCCAAATATCCAGCTCTTTGTTGAACATCAGCACCTGATGGGGAATACAATAAATAGTATTTCTTTGAGCATATCTTCTTTCTTTTAAAATTGGCACCATTTAAAGTATATCTCAACCATGTCAATGTCTATAAGCCAATTTCCCAAGGTGAAAACACTCCAGCCACCCTATGCTGGTGCTGACAATACAGTTTAATTTTTAAATCAAACTGGGATATATTTGATAATGAAATGGACACTCAGTATACTGGTCTATTAGAATATAAAGCTAC
Organism: Micronycteris hirsuta; assembly: GCA_004026765.1. Classification (NCBI taxonomy): domain Eukaryota; kingdom Metazoa; phylum Chordata; class Mammalia; order Chiroptera; family Phyllostomidae; genus Micronycteris; species Micronycteris hirsuta. The sequence goes on from PVJI01010472.1 coordinate 14,497, forward strand.
ACTAGAATTATCTTTTTAAAAAAATTTCAACCAATCGTTGTGTAGAAAACTTACTGATATTTTTTCAAGCTTCCTTTTTTTAGTTATTTAGGTGCTCATCATGTATCCCTGGAATGTGTCAGGCCTAACTTGTCCAACAGGTGCCTTTAACACCGCTTTGCAGTTGTTTTTCTAAATTGCAAATCTGATGATGTTATTCTTTTGTTTAAAATCGTATTGTTATCTATCTTCCTTTCAGGATAAAATTGAACCTTTTATATATATGTAAGACCTAGAACATCTAATTCTCAGCTACTTTGAAAGAATAAGTCCATGTCATAATGAAAAGAACAATCTGGTTTCTGCCTAGGAATTGGAAAGCTGGAATAAGCATTGCTTTTCCCCCACATGAAGGAAATCTGGATTAACTACAAAGTTAGATCTTTTATTGAATCCACCAGGTTGTTGGAGTTGCAAGGACATAAAGTAGCCTGAATCCCCAGGAGAAGCAAACCTCTCCAAAGAGAGATGGAACACAAGGATTTTCTCACCTGGAGAAGAGAATAAGAAAAAGAAACATTATCTACCACACATTGGATAAGAATAAATCAAGTAAAAAATAAATAAATCCTTAATGTCAAGTATAGACTAGTGTGACAATATAGAATCTCTGGGAGCCCTAGATCCAAGTGAAATTTGCACATACTCAGTCTCTTTTCCATCGACCTTCTCTTTGACTCATGAGAAAGATTGGGGATAATATGGGAGAGTAGAAAGAGATCCCGACTGTGTTGTAGGCATGAAGGAGGAGATCAGCCACCACTGAGGGGAAGGTATGGAAGCCCACATCCCTGTTCTTATCCTCACATATGGAGCAAAAGCCTAAAGACACTGGGGAGGGACAGCAAACACTGTCATCTTCAGGGCAGAAGTAAAGACACATTGATACTCTATGAAAGACAGAGGAGAAACACCTCTACCCCAGAGACAGCAGCAGAAAGGAATTCTAAAACAAGTATATCCAAATACCACTAGAAATGGGGCAGAATATGCTCTCCCACATACATTCTGCCACAGATACAAGATAGAATCTGGCCACCATGGGAGAAGGGGCACAAATCCCAAGAAACACTCTCCCCTAAGGTCCAGGTACACAGAACTTGCTTAAGATTGAGGCCACACCAGAACTACAGAGAATTTTTATATCCCCAACAGAAGCCTAAAAAATACCAAATAGCAAACTATAGAACACTGTCTGTTGAGTACTGAAGAGCATAGGGAGGGCGGGGGAAGAAGAGAGAGAGAGAGAGAGGCTCCGTTTTTGGTACGAGCATTCAGAGAGAGCTGAAGATAAGGGGAGAATGAAAACCCCCATGACACTCTAGCCCTTACCCTAAGCACAAGGCAATGAAGCCTGCCATACACTGACAATAATCAAAGCCAAAACAAAATCGTATCTGGCCTAACTTATGACTGGATTGACTCAATACTGCACATGTGGTCTGAAAGAATAAGAGTGCCCATCTACAGGTGTACCATATTTTGCCGTGTATAATGTCTACCTTTTTGCCCAATTTTTGAGGGAAAAATAAGGATGCACATTATATATGAATATAATGATTACATGCCATGGGTATAATAATCCTATGTGTAATGCACACAAAAAACATGGGTGTACATTGTACATGGAAAAACTGCTTTGCACTTAATTCCCAGGATGTAATAAATAATTATGAAGCATACAAAAAAAATGCAAGGAAAAAAATACTGCCATTGTCAAGAGATACAGCAATCAAAAGAACCAGAATCAGAGATGACCCCAGTTCTGGGACTATCAAACAGGGACTTAAACATAATATTATTTATAATAATCAAAAAGCAAAACAACAAAAATGTCTACCAACTGATGAATAGATAAACTGATTATGGGACTCATGTAAAGGAAGCTATTCAGCAAAAAGGGGAAGACATTTCTGTTATATGCCATCATATGGATAAATATACAATGCATTTTTAAAAATTCCCAGACTGTCACATAAAAAGTATAAATTTTGTAATATGTACACTTTACCTTGAAAAAACAATTTGAAATGAAAATCAAGGAAAAAATGTAGACTACCTGCATTTGAATCCTGGTTCTACAATTTATTAGCTGTACAAGCTTGATCAACTTACATAGCCTTCTCTGCCTGCATTCCAACATTTGTAAAATAGGACAATTATAAAGACAATATACCTACTTCCCAGAGTTGTTGTAAAGAGTTAAAATGTGTAATACTAATAGAACAAGTTACCATATTAATTTTGTTACTATTATAAATTTTCTAACCTGATCTCCCACTAAAGCCACATAGTAGCATTCCTCAAGTCATTCTGAACTATTTCAGGTTCTTCTAACTCATCCTACTGTGTTATACCCATATGTCTTCATGCTTGCTGCCCTCTCTGCCTGGAATGCCCTTTTGCACCTTACCCACAATTCTCAGCAATAGCAAACTTCTCCTCCTTAAAGAACTTTATATGTCTCCTCTGTAGGATTGTTCTACCATTTTCCACTCCTATCCAAGTAAAGGAGATTTATGCCTATGTACCTAATACATATCTGTACTTCTGCAGCAATCGCACAGTGTTGTAATTATTTCTTGAATATTTTTTATTCTCTCATATCATGACTTTGAATAGAAGCCAGTTTGTATTTAATTTTCTGTCTCAGACCTTATTTCATGGCATGACATATGATAGATTCCCAATAAATATTTGAATAAATGAATGAAGAAAGAAATACATTATGGTTCACTTCAATCCTGGTTACCTGATAACACTGCAAAATGCTCTTTGCTGGTAACTCTTAACATGCCAAGACTAAGGGAGCATCGTAGCATGAAGTTATCAGAAATACCAGAGCATGTAAAGTTAATCAACACGATAGCACACGTTTTTTCAGAAGTCAGAATATGCAAAAGGCTTGGGGTTCAGGAAGATAAATGATGGATTAGTGAACATGTAAGTATTAGAGTAGATGTAAAGAAAGACCCAAAACAGACTATTGTGGGCAGCTAGACAGAATCTAGTGTATCAGAGTCGGCTTGCAGTAAGGCTTCGTGAGAGTCTGTTTCCATAGGCCTGCTGAGAAGGTAGGCTTCCAGCCTTACTGGCTTTAACTTGATCTAAGTTAGATTTGGTCACCTTAATACAAGACAGCCTGCTATGACTCTTTCTTGGAAATTTATGCTTATTTCTCATCATTAGTCTGTAGAGTGCACAGATCTGCTTTCACCTGTTTGATTCTCTCTCTCGAGGTGAACTTTTTTTTTTTTTTTTATGTTTCTGTACACTTGGGAGCCTGAGGAAAGTTACTGCCAGTAGAATTGTCAGTGATGGGTCATTTCAGGACACGGCACAAAGCTATGATGCAGGTGTAAAGAAAGCTGTGCCATAGTGAGAATGTGATGTCGTGAAGAGGCAGAACCCTTTTGGAGTTGAATATTGGCAACATAAATTATTCTGAATACATGACATAGTGAATGCAGGTTTACATGCTCTCAGCAATTGACAAAATCTAGAAGTGACACTCAGGGGATGCTATTCCCAGTGATACTATACATCTGCTAAGGACATACTAAGGGAAGTCTTTGCTGGGATGAAGGAAGCAATTCTCATGGGAACTCCTAAGCAGACCAAGATTCTGGTTCTCTCTATCATCATTTGATTCTTTTCTGTCAAATGAACTGAAGTCTACAGAAATTTGGAATTGCATTTTTTTTTTTTTACCTGCAGCAGCTCTGTTATCTTGCAATAACAAATGGAGAGTCAATCCCTCGTTATACCGTTCTCTCACTTGTAGTTATTAAGCTGGCAAACCATGCTAAGCCAGCATTTTACAGACATCCTCATCTGGATGAGACTTTGATTCTCTTATCTCCATTAGAGGTCAAAGAGGTCAAAAAATTAAGTATTTGGACAGGTACAATATGTATTTAGAAGTTAAAGAGCACACAGATTTTTTAACGTACACACTTACATACACACACGCACACATTGTAGTCCAGAATTTTGTTACCTTAGCTGAGGAACTAAATCTCCCTGGACAGTGAAGGACACTTGTACACATTATCATTTTGGACACATTTCTGGTGTAGATGGAGATACAACTTTTATTTATTCAGTAAAGTGTAAAAATTTATTTATTTTCTTTTTAAGGTTTAGAAGTTAAAGTTTAGAGAAATTTTTTTCTGCCAATGTTGAGATTATAGTCTAGGTAATTGGGGCTGACTACCAGGTAGAAGGGCAAATGGTAATATGACACAGTAAAAGTTAGTTAAGCCTAGTTATAGAATGACTGTGATTTTAAATTTTTTTTAAAGATTTTATTTATTTATTTTTAGAGAGAAGGGAAGTGAGGGAGAAAGAGAGAGAGAGAAACATCAATGTGTGGGTGCCTCCTGCGCGCCCCCCACTGGGTACCCAGCCTGCAACCCAGGCATGTGCCCTGACCGGGAATCAAACCAGCGACCCTCTGATTTGCAGGCCAACGTTCAATCCACTGAGCCACACCAGCCAGGGCAGAATGACTGATTTTAAAACAAATTTATTTCTCAGTAAGTTTTTTTTTCTTACTTCATCCAAATTCAGCTGCATGTCAATTTTTTATAAGCTGTCAGCTACTAGAAGTTTAACAATAAAAGAAATATGTTAATAGGGGTTTGAGTTACACAGAACTAAGCATTTTTCTAAATTTCAGAATAGAATAATTATGACTGAGCATTTCCTTCTATATAATTTTTACCTTGAGAAAATCAAGTAGAACAATAAAGAATCACTGAACTTTGGTTACTGATATGCATAGTGAAGTGCCATGTCCGCAACTAACTTTGAAATGTATGAAAAAATCAGATGAATTTTGATGCATGGCAAGACATGTATGTGGCGAATTCAGTATGGTTAAATATTCATTGTAGAATCTCAGTGGTAGACTGTTATTGTGAATTTGAAATATTTTATAAAATTTTGGAGAATAAAAAAGGACTGGCTTGCTCAAGATTGAAAGCTAAGGAGAACTCTAATAACATATAGCTCAATAAATTACTACCAATAAACTGAAGTCAGGTGCCGGACAGGGAAAGAAGAGTTGCTGTATCTGTAACATGAAAATCAGATTCCAAGATAAAATCAGAGTTTGAAGCTAGTGACATTCAACCAGAAGGCAAAGACAGGGGAAGTTTATTTGGAACACTCATGGACAGATGTTACTGTTGCTGGGGTTGTTTTGTTTTGCTTTGTTTTTGTCTTAGACTTTGTCCCTGAGACTATGACTTTGTCAATTTTGAATGCAAGGTCTTGTAAACCTAGCATCTCATAAACATGTTTGAACAGAATTTACCTAATTAACATATATTTTATGATTGTATATAATGCATTAAGGCAGGCAATCATGCTTTATGATAAGCTTTCAATTGGATAAAATTCAAAATCACACTCTTTCCTTAAAAAGAATTACTTCATTTGGATAATAACTGCTAACAATAAGCAGTTTTCCATGATTACCAAAAAAAAGTTCTGATTGGAAAAAGATGCTTACTATAGCAATCTCTCTGTAGCAGTTACATAAACTTCCTTCATTTCTTGGTCCAATAATATACCAAAGCGTTAGCTTTCTATGTGGTTGCATGTCCTTCCCTGAAGGGTCACAGGACCTGGCTACATCACCACAAAGGTAAACAAAGGCAGAAACAGGAGTCATGCTGGAAAAGGGGCAGAACTACTCTCTGTAAGTAGCTCCTAATTAGTAAAAAGCTCTAGAATGTATGAGATTCAGCACAATGTTAGTTTCCCGAGTATAAATCCACAATATTTTCATTTCTTTATCTCCATTCCTTGCCTGGTATGCAGCTGGTTTTCAGTACACGTGATTAAATGAATGATTGATATAAGTAGTAAACAGAAAGTAAACACATTTAAAAGGGGAAGAATCCAAATTGAAGGAGGCATAGTGCTAAGATTAATAAACATTTATTTGGTAAGAGAAATCAAAGAAAGAATATGAGAAGTACATGCAAAAAATATTTATGGTAAGGCAAAACAAAGAGAGAATTAAAAGTGAGCAAAGTTTAACTTTTCTGGAACTAATGTTAAAAATTTAAAAGAGGTGCATTTCCATGTCACCATGCTATTACCTTATTTTCTGCCCAAATGCTGCTACGCAGTTCTTCCTTCCGACATCACATTGAACTGAACGAAGAAATGAGCACAAATTTAAGATAATTATCTGCAGGAGCAGCAAAACCTAGAAAGGTCTCTTCTACAGGCCTGAAAATTTGATTAATTTCTGGGAGATAGGAGGCTTGTCAGCCTTCTAAGATAAGATTGTTCTGCTGTCAGCTCACTATGAAGCCCAAGCAAAAGCTGCTTGGTGAAAAAGTGGGCAGGTTTCACCAGCAAGTGTGTGTGTAAGTTAGCCTGGGCCCTGTGAGAAGCAAGCTAGGAGAGAAAAGGGGGAGAGACCCAAGGGAGGTTGGGAAGGCCATCAATCATAGTGCACATCTAATGCCAAGTCAAGGAGAGAGGGAAAGAAAGGAAGCAATGTTGGGTGGAAACTTCATTGACTGAAGTTCAAAGGAAAGTTTGGCAAGGCTCTTAGGAGTCAAAGTTGCTGTCAGAGAAGTCCTACCCAGGAACAGGCCTGTCCTTGAATCCCTGCCATCCTCACTCATCAGCAAGAGCAGTCTCTGGGAAGTGTGACCTCCATTAAAAATGTGGCAAAATATGTCAGCAGAAGCAGCTGGGGCTCTCACTAAACTCTGCCCTCTGCTGTCCGTGCCCTGAGAGGGGCATCCTCATGGCCATTGCAGTCCAGCCTTGACCCCATTACACACAAATGACAAAGGAAAGCTTTCATTGTCCCCATGGGCCTCTCTTCCTGAGGGCCAATTTGAATAATATCAATAATTTGAATGTTGAATAGGGAAGTCTGTGAGAACTACAGATAGCCCCAATCTTTGCAATTGATCTGGGAGTCACCATTTCTCTCATTCTCCCTCCTCCACTATTTGTTTCAGATCCCCCTCGTCCTTGACTATCACCTGGGTGGGTCATGGTGTTCCACTTGGTATGATCCAAACCTTCATGTCTGAAGGCAGTGACACTTACAGCCCTCTTGGTCTGGGGTTGCGGCATTGGGCCATTGATGGTTACAATGGAACGGTAGAGCACCAACAGATATCCAAGTGGATTCTTCTATCCTGACCCCAACCGTAAGAGCAACCTTACCTCCTCCTGAGGGTCGGCCTCAGTTTTCCTACCATTAAGGTGGCACCTATTCTTGCCTGATGGTCCCTGGCAATAAGGATTTCCAAGTGCCCTGGGACTCAGCGTGTAGGTCAATGGTACCCTCTGTGTATACTTGCCATGGTGGTGGCTTCTAAGGTCACGGCATTTCCTCAGTCAGAATCCTTTGCTTCTTGATAAGAAGCTCCATTGTTTCTGATTTTCTCTTTTAAATTTTTACCTTAATGCCATAATATCACTTTGGAATGAACTATATCTATTACCTCCTCCCAATGCATGCTCAGATTATTGAAAAAGTATATAAAATAATGCATGTAAAGGAGATTAATGCAGGACTTGTCACAAAGTAAGAGTAAATAAATATTGAATCTTTATCCAAATCTTTCTCAATGATAAGCTGTAATATACTAATAACAAACATTTTATTTTATATTGCTATTGTAGCTTCTGTTTTTTATTTAACACACAGTAATTGAGGGATAATTTGTCTTGTGTGCACACTAGGCCTGGACATGATGAAGATGGAATTGCCCTTAAGACGTTTGGAATTGAGCCCTATGCTCTCCAGGACCTTTTCTATAGTTAGTTTATGAAACTGCCACAGGGACTCACTCCTACACAAATAACTTAGACCATACCACTTCACAAAGTATGAAAACATCCTGGAATATTTAAACATGCTATTATTGAAGTGATAGCATTTACTGTTTTCAGGAAAACTTACAAAAATGCATTATCCAAGTCATTTAATGTATAATTTATAGTTTAATAAGTAGAGCAGTTTTTGCTCATGACAGATGTATTAGTTTAAATCTGTTTCTAGATATTGCTCATATTTTGGATATTTAGTAAAGCAAACAGGTACTCATCTTTCTCGAAAAAAATGTGGAACTTTTTATTTTGTTTTGGGTGACCCATTAAAACTTGCTACTTTATGTCCTCTGGAGTTTACACTGTTTGATAGTATTAGCAAGAAGAATTTGCTAAGTAATAGTCAGTAGTGTATCTCAGTAAAAAATCAGTATCCTTAGTAGCACTGAATTTTCATTGCCCAGAGGAAAAAAAAAAAAAAACCCAAAAAACCCTCATATTCTTTTTTGGTCTCTTCGTTTGTCCTGTCACAATATGTTGAATATCTAGCTTTTAATAATGTTCCTATCCTGGCGTTCTGTACAATTACAGTAAAAACCCTATACTTATCAAAAATATCAGCTTCGCAGTGGTGTTTAATTCACCGGAAAAATACACTATTTGAGCAATGAAAAACGCTCTTTAAATAATAAAATCCCAGTTGAAGAAAAATAGTGACTATTTTAAATCTTTAAGTGAAAAAAGAGAGACAAGAGAGTCAGCGAAGAAAGATCGAAGGATGGGCAAGGGCACAAATGATAAGAAATTTGAGAGTATAATTGTCATGAGATACACAAAGTTAGGGACATTTTCAAATATTTTTATTCCATGTGATAATTCTATCTTATTATATAAATATCAAGTTCCAAATATGAAACTTTAAACCATTTTCTCGGTTATTCATTTTTGAGTTTTGAAGGGATGCAATTGTTCCTACTGACTAAAACATGGAAAGGGCCAGGAAAAATAATTTTTGGACATTAACTCCAAATTATTTTTAATCTTTTGTGGTCACTTTGGAAATTGATAGTTTCGTTGTATCATTATTAGAAACAATAACACATTCTAGTCTTCCAGAAATATTGGAAGAATAAATTCCTTTTATTTTGTGTATTATTATTTTGGGGATAAAAATTATTGCTCTAATTTCATAATCACACAAATGAGAAATCGATTTATGTAACACTATAATGGCTTGAGGCTAGCTCTTGGGACAGGGGTAAAGAGGGCAGGTTTTATGGCTGACCTAAAGTGAGAGGCTCCAAAATCTTACTAATGAACGCATTTCCCAGGTTGACTGGCCATGGGGCCTGAAACTCACAATAGAGAATTGTTAATGAGTCCAGAAAGCCTCTGTAATACTGCAAATGTTTCCCCAGCAAACTCTTAATCTATTATTATTCATTTTAAAAATTATGAATGGCTAACAGCCGCTCCTTAAAGTGTGTGAATTCCTGAGGAGAGAAGACAGAACAATGGTGAGAGGAGGCGGAAAGAATGTCATCAGGTCAGGTGTGGACTTGGGACACTGAAGTTAGAAGATGAATTCTCAAACTGGGGAAGTGTGGTCAATAAATGTGTTAGGTATTATCACCTGGCGCTCAAGGAAATGTTCCACTTTCTTTTTCTTTTATGCTCCCACCCCCTGTCTCCCAGGGGCTATGTGGCTAATGACTACATTTCCCGATCGTCCTTTCAACTGCTTTTCTTCATGAGATTAGCTTCTACCATCAAGATGCACACATTCGAGTTTAGACAATGGAAGAAGTAGAGACCATTTTTTTGTTATTTAGCAGAGCAGGCTGATTAGCAGCATGCAGCAGACATTCTGCATGTTAGAGTAGCATGCTGTCCACGCCAGTGAGATGCATGTGGGCGAGGGGCAGCTGTGAAGTGGGGAGGGGTTTGGCACTTTCCTGACCACTGGATGGCTGTAGCATTTCTTGACCTCTAACCTCCAGCACAATTTGCAAGCACCTTAATTCTGGTATTGAATTCCTTTTTGCTTAAAAACACTGAGTAATTGTTATTCCGTGACGTGAATACTGACAAGGTCCAAAGATTCAGGAATTAGAAATACTAAAGAACCAACAAAGGAAGAAGGAAAATGAATGCAAAGGGCCTGTAGAAATGAAAGCGTTGCTTTCAGGGAATTTATATGTGCCCCTCTACAGAAAAGTAACCAATTTCAATAAAAAGTAACCAGAATCCTCTGAACACAATGAAGAGTATCAGAGGGTAACTGCAAGAACAGGGCATTTAGGAAAGGCAGAACTTTGTTATCGGTCTGGATCTGAGGCAGGACAGAGCAATAACCTGGGAGAAGAAAAGAACAAGGAGTGTGCAGCGGACTCTCTCCACAGGGAGTTTCTGGCTTGCTTATATAATTTGCTAACTATTAGAGAAGTTTGGTGTTGGGTAAGATTTTTTACTCATTTAAGTCTGCTTTGAAAATTCAACATTTTATGGCACAGATTGACAGCAGTGGCAAGATTATCTCTCAAGCTCATAAATGATAAGGAGGTTTTTGTCAAGAAAACAAAGAAGGTAAAAAAACTCCATGAGAAATTTAGGCCTAGATGGCTTCTTACACATCCCTGGTAAGAAGCAATAAAAGCCTTGTAGAAGATTCTGAGGACAAGTCTTATCAATTGGCATTTAGTGTGTTAGCTTAATAGATTTAGTTTAGATTCAGAAAGCCCTCAATATAAAGCAGTTAGCGGTGCTCCTGTTAACCTCATTGGTTATAGGACTGTAGGTGTGTAGTTCCATTGGATAGAATGTCAGGTAATTTGCTTTTATTGTAGTTCAATTAAAATAATTAATCATTAGATTCTATAACCAAGATGTAAGACTGGAGAATGAATAACACCCCAGAGTCCTGGCTTCATTCCCAGCTCACAAATAAACAATCTCACTTGCCTATTTCATTTTCTCCATTATAAATCAAAAATGCTTAGAGTTACTTAGTTAAGCCCTGTGATCAAGTTGCAAAGATTAAGAAAGTAACTGTTGTAAAGTTGTTTGTAAATCCTCAATCATAAATTGTTATAAAAGGGTTATAATTATTCAGTTATTATTTAAGTAAACAACACAAAATTATATTTACTCTTGAAATAACTGGGCAAGTAGAACTGTTTATGTAACACACATATATATACACACACTCTGGCTATTTATTTGCATATTTCCAAGATATATTTGAAAGACATAATGTTACAAAAGGCAATGTTTTCCATATGCCAGTACGAAGGTGAAAATTAGAGCAAATTTATCATTTGAAAGTTTGAGATTTTTACCTGAGGTAAAAGCAGACAGAATCAAAATCAGACAGAATTTAACACTTGTTTATAGAGCTAATGCTTTAATCTCCCAATAATTCAAAACCATTGTACATGTCTCAGTTCTGTGAAAAACTTCAACAATTTTCAAACAATTATCTTTTCCATTCAGGTTCCAAAATATCAAATCCTTGACTTTTTTCACTTCATTCCTTAAACTAGCATATTAATTTATATTCTATATTTTCTCTATCTCATAACTAATTTAATTGAACAAATTTAGTAATATGGGTGGTGGATAATTTAATCAGCATACATGAAATTTTAAAATTTAAAGAAAGTATAGCTTTTAAAAGTGTTAGAAGAAAAATAATCATTAGAAATGATTTGTGAGAAATGTTTAGTAATTCTATTAAAAGATTTAGATAAAATACATGTTCATAAGAGAACATTTTTTATAATGTGAAAAATTGCAATAAGCTCAAATAGGTGACAAGTACAAATAAATTATGTTTTGTGCATATAAAGAATTACTGTACAGCTCTTTATTTGTTGATTTTGTATAATTTTAATATTATGAAAAAGGCTTACCTATGTTGCTATATGAAAAATAGAGGATAAAAACTGTAATGTAGGACATCCTATAATTTTAAAAAATACTTAAAAGAACAACTGTGAGGAAAATATCCCAAAATAGCATGGAAATTATCAAAGATTTTCATTTTATACACCCTTGGGTTTATTTTAATTTTATTTTTTCAAACATTCTCCATTTGCTTAACATCTTAAAAAAAATTATCAACATGTGCACTGTAATCAAATATTTTGCTTTACTTTTGTGATGACATTTTAACAAGTTATGTATATTCACTTGAAATTATGTTTTTAGCATCCTATTCACTTAAATGTTTTTAAATATCTCTCCTATGCATGAAGAAGTATGAGTTTTCTGAAATCATTAAAATTATAATCAAATGTAAAATGAGCTATTTTTATTCATGACACTTAGCTCCTTTATTTTCTAACAATTTATAAACCAAATTATTGCAGAAATGTGTATTGACCTTTAATTATACGCCAGTTACTACACATCAGGAGTGAATTCTCTATCTTTGCTTGTCATTAATTTAAAATAACTTTGATAATTTATCATGGTATTCTTTGTAATTTGTTCTAAAATATGTTTTTAAGCTGCGATAGTAGATACTTAGAAGTTTTCTCAGCCTTTATTCCACTCATCTTTTATTTGAAGAGGTTGAAAAGCCAAAAGTTACACTTTCCATACTTTCAAGTAGCTCAAATTCTACCAATTAGATGCATTTTCACAAAACAGAAGGTGTACCTGAGGCAGAGGTGATCCTGTGAATTCTGGCTCTCACCACCGGTTGCAAGATCATGGATTCCCTGTAGTAGTTGTCACTGTTCATTTGCTTTTAAAAACAATTATTTTATTGTTGTTCAAGTACAGTTATCTGCATTTACTCCCCACCAGTCCCCCCCACCCCAGCCATCCCACCTCCCTCCCCTGATTCCACACCCCCTCCCCTGGCTTTGTCCAGGAGTCCTTTATAGCTGTTCCTGAAAACCCTTCCCCTCTTCCTGCCCCATTATCCCCTCCCACTTCCCCTCTGGTTACTGTCAGATTGTTCTTAATTTCAATGTCTCTGGCAGCACATACACTAAAATTGGAACAATACAGAGTAAATTAGCATGACCCCTCCACCACTGTTCATTTTCAAGGAATCGTGGCAGCACCCACAACTTGACCTGCCCCTCTAATCCCTGATTGCCAGCTTCAGGTGTCCATTCTGCAATGTCCTTGTGTCTGGAGACCTAGACTGGAACAACTGCGGTGGCATTCAATGCAGTAGCGCACAGTTAGTCAGTTTTATAGTTTTCTTGGAGTCATGACAAGAGCCCAAAACTAGAAACTGCTGGTTTACCTAATACAACAATTTTGCAGAGCATTTAAATCTTTGCATTAAATTACTTCCTGTTTAAATATCTGGAGAGTTTTCTGTTTCTAACATTAAACGCTGAGTCTTTTCTGTAGCTACTTTGCCCAAAATAATCACTGAAATACGACAAAAAATGTAAGACAAAACAAAACAAAAACACTTAAAAAGTTTCTCTCCCTCTTAATGGGTAAAGATCTTCTCTTTATTAAAATGTCTACTTGATCGCTTCTCCGCCTTTTGGCTAAGATCAAGTGTAGTATCTGTTCCTATCAGTTTCATATTAAAATGTCTACTTGAGATACACTTTCAGTCATTAATTTTAGATAGATGAGAGCTAGAGAGAGTAAACACAATCTCTTGTGGCATAACTGTAATAATCCTAAAGACACTGAATTTATGCAAACAGATTTATAATTCGAAAATCTACCCTATGATATGCCAGGCTTCAGTCCCACTGAAAACCCTTCAGACTTTCTCAGGTCTTTGAAGATTGAAGATTTATTGCTGCTGAAGTGTCTGCTGAAATATTTTAGCATTAGTAAATGCAGTTGCATATAAAGTAAATGCCAGTGAGATACAAGGGCGTAGTGTTTAAACACTCCTTACATTAATAATAGTCCTAGAAGTCAAAGACCGCTATGCACATAAGGAACATAGAAAGCCATAGAAAAATTAATAACCAAGTTAAGTACATAGATTGGACAACAAATCAAGGTTTTTATTCAAAGATAATATATATTTTTCCTCAATATTTATATGTTAATATTCAAAGAAACAGATTTTAATCCTCAACACCTCATTGATTATAAGTTTTTAAGATTGTATTTATTTATTTTTAGAGAGAAGGGGAAAGAGGGAGAAAGAGAGGAAGAGAAACATGATGTAGGAGAGAAACAGCAATCAGCTGCCTCTCACACACCCCCACCTGGGGACCTGGCCTACAACCCAGGCCTGTGCCCTGACCGGGAATTGTACTGGCAACTTTCCAGTCCGCAGACCAGTGCTCAATCTGCTGGGCCACACCAGCCAGGGTAATCAATTCTCAATTAGTAATTTATAAAGAATAGTACTATACATAAAGTTTGACTTACAAAAATTGTATTTGATGTAGTTTGATCAACCAAAAATTAAAAATTACTTATATACAATTTAATTTCAAGTCAAATAAAAAGGAAGTCCAACCATAAAAGCCAACCATGTAAAACATCAACTAGGGGAATTGATATCTATTCATAAAATAATAATCTCAGAATAAAAAACATATTTTTAAATGTCTATGCCTAAATTCAGAAGTGAAATATATAATTAACTGTTGATTCATTTTCAACCTAAAAATAATGTTTCTTGTATGTAAGGACTTTAGCATCTATGATACTTCTTTCAAGAGATTACCACTTCATCTCTTACCCAGATTAAATTTTACTCATATAATAATTTATTTAAAGAAATAGAAATGTAATTACACCCATATTGTTGTTTAATTGTTTGATTGTCGGATTGCAAACCTAAAATAACTCAAACTAATGTAAGAAATAAATTGGTTCGGAACAGTCAATGCGTGGACGCCAAGGGACAGTGGTGGCGTGAAAACTCACCAGACAACAATCAAGGACCAGAAAGTCAAGAAACAAGGCTGCTCTCTTCCTCCTTCTGCTCTTCCCCCTGTAGTCTATCCTAGCGATTTTCAACCTTTTGACAATTTCATGGCACACATAAACTACTAAAATTCTGTGGCACGCCAAAAAAATATTTTTTTTTTGCCGATCTGACAAAAAAATCAGGTATAATTTTAATTCATTCACATCGATGGCTCTCGTTATGATGGCTGTTGTCATTTGTTTATTTGACAACCTAAGGAAAAAAATGTCAGTGCCCCTGACTAAATCGTTAGGTAGGGCATGTTTTAAAAATTCTTGTAGCACACCAGTGTGCCTGCCACAATACACCAATTGAAAATCGCTGGTCTGGGCTGTCATCTATAGTCCACACAGAAGCCAGTGGCATAAGTGAAATGTTGCAAAGAACACCATGTCCCTACTTCCCTCCAAATCTTCCTGAGGCTCATTATCTCATTTAAGTAAAGGCCACAATCCTTACCAGAGCCTGTAAGACCTATGTGGTCACCTCTCTGACTTCACCCCCCACTCAACACTATGCATCTACCCTAGCTATTTCTAGAACAATTGTGCACACTCTTGCCTCAAGACCTTTTCAGGAACTGCTCCCTCTTGCTGGAGTGCTTTCTCCCCAGAAAGCTTGTTATATTTGTTACCTTTTGCTTGGAAATATACTACTCCATGACGTGATGATGTAAAGAAACAAATATTTGTTACCTCATGTCTCCTTGGATTGGGATTCAGAAGTAGCTTCATTAGGTGGTTCTGGTTCAAGTCTTTCCTGTGGTTGCGATTTAAGATGCTGGCCAGGATTGCAGTTGTCTGAAGCTTTATGGGAATTGGAGTTATGTCTAAGGCTGATCACATGGCTGACAAGTTGATTCTGAGGCAGGCCTCAGAGACTTCTGACATGAGTTTTTATGTAGGACTCCCTGATTATAATCACAACCTAGAGGCTAGCTGCCCCAGAGTGAGGGATCCAAGAGGATGAAGTTGGGTCCACATTGCTGTTTTGACTCCATTTCAGAAGTCCCACGTGATCATCTCTGCCACACTCTGCTAGTGACCTAGGCCAGTTTTCAATCAGTGTAGGTCATTAAACATGTGTGTGAATACCAGGAGACAAGCAGCATCCACAGACTATCTCCGGAGCCTGACTATGACATTTGCTCATTTCTTTCAGTGTTCTGCTCAAATGTCTCCTGATGAGAAACACCTCATTAAGTTGTTTAAATGGCATATTTCCAATCACCCTTCACTTTCAGTCTTTCATTTTCCTTTACATCTCTTCTCAACTGTGTCTGTTTATTGTCTGAATCTCCCTGCTAGAATGCAAGTTCCCCCAATGCAGGGACTTGATTCTCTTCATTGCTCTGTCCATCCCCAGTGCCTAGAATGATGCCTGACACATAGTCAGTTCCCAAGAGTAATTGTCCAAGAAATGTTGTTAACTAATTTTACTCCTTTTCAGGTTCTCCCAGAATAGGATACAAGGGTGAAGGAGAGAGTAAGAAGGTCCTTACCCATGTCATCTAAAACCAATTGCATGGGCTTTATAGTACACGCGTGTCCCCAGTGTTATATGAAGTCAAAAAGGCAGAGAGGTTACAAAGCAGCAAAATTACTGTTTACCTAAAAGATGATCATGTATCTTTAAATTAGTATATCAAGGTAGAGAACAAAAAAAAACAAAACAGAAAAACCCATATATTAAGAACCATAAAATAATTCTATTTATACAAGTACTATATTAATACATTTTCCTTGTAAAAAAAATTAAAACATTTCAGAAAAAGTTTGTGTTTCCATGCTGCTTCCTCTCAGTCCCTGAGGCCACATGGTAAACTTGTTATGAAGTTACCGGTAAAAAATCCCAAGCCACACACTTGAGTGCAGAAGAAATATCACTTTGTTTTATCATTTAATTTATATTTTGAGCTTCTATTCTGCCAAGTGGAAGAAACCAGTTTTTAAACATGAATACATGGATGTGGTCATTGCCTAAAAACCTTTAAATAAAAGAGCTGTCTTTTCTTTGATCTTGTTATATGAACCATCTTCGCCTATCTATAATAAAAACTCTTATTGTCAGAAATTTAATCCCAGTAAATTTAGTATTTTTTTTCTCCAATAGGTGAGATCATTAGAATCAGTCAATTTACAGTCATTTATCTCCAAATCCCCTTTTTCTAGGGGTGGCATTCAGAGATACAAGGAGTTTGCCTAACACTAAAGAACAGTAAGGATGAACCTGGTTCTTAATAGTTACATTTCTTCTGGGAAATCTTACTTGTTATCTGCTACCTGGCCATTGGTTCACACTAATATTCACTAAAACATTCTTCTCTTATTCAGTCTATGCATGATGTTTCTGTATCATCGGGATTAAATGCAAAACTTCTCACGGGTGGTAGGTTCTTAGGCAGGCAGTCCTTTTGCACAGAAATATTTGGTCACTCTTTTTCTCTCCCCAGTTTATGCATGCTCCACCTAGTCTTGGGAAGATGGACAGACATGCTCTGATCCGTCACATAAACATCTTCACCAGCAGCCTCGGCTTCTGCCAGAAACAGTTTGCTCTAGAAACACAAAGTTTCCAGCTCCATAGTTATCCAGACATTACCAAGGCCGTTTAAAGTATTTCCAAGTATTTTCTCAATATCAATGTTCTTTTAGACTATGAATGTTTCTAAAGTTGTCAAGCTCTTTTCTCCAATCTTCTCAAAGGTTTATGGCCATTAGCTTATGACAACTTTGTTCTAATTTCAGTCTAAGGGTTTTAATAAGTATATAGTGACAAAACATTTTTCACATGGATATTTTGAAATTCTGGAAGGGTCTTTAAATGAATCAATATTCATTCTCTAAAGTTAGGTTATTGGCTTCTTTTCAGTATTTTTCCTGTGTATTTATTCATGTATGCTAATAGAAAAATATATATTATTTTTCAATGGGGGCCTCTCAAAGCGGGCAGTGATATCAGTAATATCTCACTGTACACCTCACATGTCAGCTTCCGTTGTGTCGGTCCGAAATGTGTGCTGAGAGAATTCTATATCATAGTGTGTCAGACAGAATAGTGTTTCCCGAAAATTCAGGTTAACGTGAAACCTGTGAATGTGACCTTATTCAGAAAAATGGCCTTTGAATATGTGTAACAAGCTTAAAATGAGGTAATACAGTATTACTATGGGCCTGAAATCCAATGCCTGCTGTTCTTATGAGAACAGGAACATTTGTACGCAGAAGACACACACAGAGGAAGACAGACATGCAAGGACAGAAAGAAAAGGTAGGGAGATGCAGCTACAAGTCACGGATGCCAAGGGCTGCCAGCAACAACCGGAAGCTGGAAAGAAGTGAGGAAGAGCCTTCAGAGGAAGCCTGGCCCTGCTGACTTCTGGATTTTGGGCTCCCAGACTCCAGAATTGTTAGAGAATACATTTTTATTATTCTATTATTTTGAGCCATTCAGTCTGTGGTGTTTTATTAGGGAAGCCCAAGAAAACAAATACCCTAGTGGCTATGATTAGCAAACACTCTTAAGAATGAGATGGTCTTAGGAAAAATCTTGGCTCCTGTGACCATTATTATTTTGGCTGCTACTTAAACTTTCTTTATTTCAGTTTCCACAGCTATACAGTGGCAATAATTTCAACCTTATAAGAATGTTGTAAGAATTATATAAATTAATTTCTTTAAAGAGCTTGGGATGGAGGCAAATCTGTGGCAAGCACTGAAAATTGTTAGTTATTATATACCTCATCTAAAATGCTATAGTTATTCTAATTTACTTGATCTTCCATGATCAACATTTATAACTTGTTTTCAGGTTTTTCCTGTTAAAATAATCAAATAAACAACCCATGTTCATGGCGTGCATGTATGCTGTTTCTCGGGGTGCATTACAGGAAGTAAAACTGCTGGCTCTTGGAAAATGCACAATTTTAATTATAAAAGACACAGGTTAAACCAATTCATATGCACCCATAGTGTTTGAATTCCTCTTTCTATATATCTTCACTAATACTTTATATTCTGAAACTTTCTTATCTGTGTCAATAAAAAACATGAAAAATGGTAACATTATTAGTTTATAGTAAATTTTCCCTAATTCTTGCTCTGTGAATTAATTGTTTTTCCATTTTTTACTATTTTGCTTAATGTTATTAGAAATAAAATATCTATATTGATTACTAATCCCTTTCTATCATGTATATTAAAATATGTTATCCCCATTTATCCATCACTTTTCTTTTCACTTATTCTATGCTGGCCTCAGTTATATTTCATTTCAGATGTAATCAAACATATTGATCTTCTTTATGTATTTTGTGTTTATATATTTTGTATTGGAGACAATAAGTTCCTGATATTGTCTTCTAATAAACTTACTGATACTTAAAAATATAAATGTGGTCCTTAATACATCTAGAATTTATTTTTGTGAAAGGTAAGAGATAATGATTTGACTTTACTTGTAAATAGATAGTAAATTATGCTAAATTGATTTATCAAATAATCCACTATTGCCTACTGATTTCATACTTCAATTTTATCACTAAATTTCCATGTGTAAAGAGTGCTACCTTTAGTCTTTATTTATAGTGTTGCATTGAATTTTTGTATCAGCAATCCATTTTGCTTACTATAGATTTATAATGTATTTGGGTATCTGCAAGGGAAAATTATATTTCTTACAAATTTTTTCTTGACTGTTATGAATTTAATTTCTGAAAAATAATGTATTAGTACTTGGTGATTACATTGACTTTGTAGCCTAGTTTTGAATTTACAACATTGAGAATTGCTACTTAATTTCATAATATACCTTCTTATTTATCTAAATGTCTTTCAATGTCCTCAAGTAAATACATTTTCTCCACTCATATATTGTTTCATGTAAGATCACAAAGACTTAATCCTAATTGTGCCTAGTAAAGGCATCTTGGAAAAGTCAACTAATGAGGTATTTTCATTTTAAGGTAAAATAAAATATTTGGGCATAGAGATAAGAAGATAAAGTCTTATGTATAGGAAAGAAAACAAGATTAACATTACACATCCTTACAGTCACAATTCATATCAAAATAAGTTGATGCAACAAAATTACAGCACTTTAAAGAAAGGAAAATGCCGATCAAGTATTTGATATCTTGTCCAGTTGATCTCAAACATAAACACCATAGGCTACCTGAAAACATGTAAGAACATAGGTTTTACAACCGGTAGCAAGTTATAAAAGTAGAATCAGAACAAAAGTCTAACTCAACTTTCGTGCACTTAACTATCATAGTGTAGTGAGCAAAATGAAAGCCAAAGTTGTTTAAATATGTGGAAATAATGTATGGGGCCTCATCACGGGCTCATAGTGGCCTACAGTCATCGGCTGCAACTCTGAGACTACAACCCAGTTGGCTCTGTTGCAGACACAAATGTACAAGTGGTTTAGAAAGGGCTTTGCATGGTCATGGATGTTTCAGCCAAAATTTATACCCATAACTGTCCAAAGAACTCATGCAGCTCTCTTCTTTTCTTGGAAGGATGGCTTTTCCTGATCTAATAATAGGTACTTAATAGCTTAACAAGTGTTCATATCCAATTATTCTTCTAATAAACTCTAGACTAGCAAAAAATAAGGTCATTTTATTCAGGAAAGTTCACAAACCAGACTAATAGATTAAATTATGTAGTAATAAGATACAATAATGTGTGAAGAATTATAATCTTTCAGTAATGACTTGGTAAAATGGGAAATTAAGGAAAAACAAAAAAAATCAAATCCGTTCCAGACTGTTTCTAAGTATGTTGTAAATTTCTGTCAGTTCATGTATCTTACCATGGTATCCTCAAAAGCCTCCAGCACTATACCTGTATTGCAACTGAAAATGTGTAGTACTTTTTGACTGAAACAATAAAAAAAGAGGAGACTTTAAGACTTTTGTACAAAAGGACAATTGTATATCAACAAAGAAACTATCAACAAACAAAATAGAGGAGAATTATTTGTCTAACTTGACATCATAGAGAAACTGATAACCATAGTAAAAGGCTGATAAGTTGAAATGCATTAAAATTGAGAATCTTTTTCTTTTAATACTTAAATCAAAAAAATTCATTAAAATTGTGAATCTAAGCCATAAACTGACAAAAACATTTGGCACACATTCAACCCAATCAAGGTTTATTACAAATGGTAAGTAAGAAGCTGCTACAATTAAATAAGAAAAAGACAAACAATCTAAAAGAAATATGGGCAAAAGCTATAAAAGGCATTTTAGATCAATGAAACATGTTTGACAAATAAAGATGGAGGGCGACTCTATTTCCTTAGCAATCAGGTAAATGCAAGCTAATATATTGAGATAACTTTTTAACTTAATAAATAGGCCATAAACTGGAACTTTGACAGTATCAATTATTACAGTAGATGTTAATCAATAGGAACATTGCTGGTAGCAGCGTGAGTTGATATACTCACTCTGGGAAACAAATTAGCATTAATTCGAAAGACTGACATTCATTTACTTGGTAACTAGAAATTTCTTATCAGGCTTCACGTTCATGGAAGCATAACTGCAATAGCCATACACTGGACATAACGGAAATATCCACTTGTGATATTAGTTTAAATAAAATTAGTTTGAATTAAATTACTGTATAGTCCCACAGTAGAATATTATTCATCAGTGAAAACTAAAATATTTAGATGAAATATTACTTTTGTCATTTACGGAAAAAAAAAGTGTTTACGAAGGAAAAAACAAAAGCAGTGTCTACTTGTCAAAAGTTGAACACTTCTTTACTTCTTTTACCTTACTTAACAGAGCATCTTTATGTACTCCTTTTTATACATTGGTATAACCCAAACTCCCAACCTCTAACACACTCACACACACATATTTTTAGAAACTGTATTGAAATCTACATGGGTGTATTTATTCACAAATAAACAATTTTAAAAGTGATTAGAGTATCCATTTGGAAAAGGAGGGAGTTACAGTAAACAAAATATACATATGAGAAACTTCGAATATATACATTTCGAAGGCCTGATTAGACACAGTAAATGCGGACAGCCTTGTTTACACCTAAAAGGAGACAGAGTTACTCATTTGAAATAGAGTCACAGTGTTGGTATTCTTTCAGAACGTTTAACTTGTAGAATGGAATGTGACTGTTGTATTATAAGGACAATGTGTCTTAGAAATAATATTGACTGAGAAAAGCATGCTGCAGATGACTGCAGAGAACATACTATCATCTTTAAAAGTCTCAAAACAAGTACTAGACAAAATGTATTTTAGTCAGCCATAAATATACGTCCACATAGTTTTCCAATTAATTAATAAATGAACAAGATGCCATCCAAGGTGGCAGCATAGGAAAATGCTAAGCTCACCTCCTCCCACGGCCACACCAAATCTATAGCTGCATGTGAACAATTCGCTCTTAAGAAGACCTGAAAATGAGATGAATGGCTCCTTCACAACAAATAGTAAAAGGGCCACATTGTGACATACAGTTGAGGCAGACACATGGTGGAACAAAAGTCCCCACCCCTGGTATAGTGACCCACAAATGGGAACAGTCCCACAAAAATCTGGAGCTTCTCCTCCAGCACCGAGGGGTTGTGTCCCACATCCTGCACCCCAATCCCTGGGACCTGTAAGAGACAACCCCCCCCCAAAAAAAAGACTGCTTTTTAAACAAATGGCATTCACATCCAAGAGACCTGAAGGGCTGTAAGGGACTGAAGTACTTTTCTTCAAGGGTTTGTGAGCAGACTTGCTGGTTCCAGGGACCACAGCAAAAGGAGCAGGGGGAGAAGCACCTGAACCATACAGTCACGCGCCACTTAAAGGGGACACGAGTCTTTAAGCGATCTTGTCACCATGCAATCATCATAGAGTGCACTTACACCAACCTGTAGCACATGTGACTGCACATAACGACAGGAAATTAAAACAAGCCCAAGAGAAGATGACACAAGAGACACAGTACATACAGGAAGTACAAGGCTGCTGCCAGCGTAACGCTGCAGACTGCCCGATAGCAAACTTGTTTAGCAAGTAGAAAGTGTACACTCTAAAACAATAATAAAAGTATAATGCTTACATACATCGGTATCATAGTTGTTTATTATCATGGTCAAGTATTGTGTCCTGTACACAACCGCAGTGCTGCACGTTTGCATAACCAGCAGCACCGTGGATTTGTTAACAACAGCATCGCCACAAACACGTGAGTAATACGTTGCACTCTGACCATATGATGGCCATGACGTCACTAGGCAAAAGGAATTTTTCATCTCCTTTATAAATCATGTGACTGCGGCTGTGTATTTGACCTATTGTTGACCCAAACGTCTTTATGCAGCCCATGACTGTATATGAACAATCATTTGCTAATACTGAAGTCTCTGCCACAGGGTCTGTTGGGACTCTCCGTGGGGACAGGGACTCGGTGGATGAACATGAGTTTTGCACTTTCTCTCTCTACCTTGCTAGCACAGGCAGCTGCAGTCTACCCTACGCTCTTTCACAGCCTAAGCTGGCTGGCATCATAAGAAATTGCAATGAACAATTATACACTGAAAAATTGGACAGAATAGAAAAATAATTAAATTTCTGTGAACATACAATCTTCTAAGACTGAACCATAAAGAAATAGAAAATCTGAATAGACCAATTACTAGCAAGGAGATTGAATCAGTAATCAAAAGTCTCCTCACCAACAAAAGTCCACGACCAGATGGCTTCACTTGTGAATTTCATCAAATGTTTTTTAAAGATTTAATGCATATCCTTCACAAACTTTTAGTATTTTTACAGAGAGCATGGTACTAAAAACCAAAATTTGGGCATTAGGTTGGCTCATTGCTATTGGGGTGTCTTTGTTTATACAGATGAGTTATATGTATGTATACAAACCTGTGTGTATATAATATGTATATATACTTATATAAACAACCATCTTCATCTATATTAAGCTAAACATGAGTTCATACTGATATCTCCAACTTGAATCCATTATCCTTATTTCTTTATGGGTTTTTGTCTTTGTCTTTAGTATTCTGAAGTTGTAATATGATATGCATAGGTTGATGATGATGATGATGATGATGATGATGATGAATCTGAGAAATTTTCCAAATTTCTCAATCTGTGGTTTGATGTCTGTCAATAATTTTGAAGCCTTCTTGGCCATTTTTACTTTAGCTATTTCTTCATCTTAGTTCTCTTTGTATCTTCTGATATTTCAGTTACGCATTCATTGCAGCTTTTGAAATTGCCTCACTGTTTTGGATGTTGTATAATGTTTTACTAATTCTATTTTCTTTTTAGATTTTCAGTTTTAGAAGTTCCTCTTTACCAATCTTCAAGCTCACTGATTTATTTGTCAGTCATGTCAAATCTACTTATAAGCCCATCCCAAGCCATTCTTCATTTCTATTACAGAGTTTTTGATTTCTAGAATTTTCTTTTGATTCTTTCTTATGATTTATTTCTTTCTGCTTATACTACCCGTATATTCTTGTATATAATATACGTCTCCCATTATAGTTCTTATATGTTAATTATATTTATTTTAAAATTCACATCTGATACACTATTGATAGAAATGTGAAGTAGTGCAGTAGCTATAGAAAGCAATATGGAGGATCCTCAAAATGTTAAATATGGAACTACCATAATTCATCAATCTTACTTCTGGTTAAATATCCAAAAATATTGTAATCAGGATCTTAAAGAGATAGCTGCACTCCCATGTTCATTACAGCAATATTCAAAATACCCAATATACAAAGTGGGGCAAAAGAAGTTATATAGTCATAAATGTGTAAAACAGTTCATTTTTGTATTATTTATTAATTATTGTATTACTTTCCATATTAACAACTGTAAACATACTTTTGCCCCTCCCAAATTTGAAAACAAAAAACCTATGTGTTCATCAATGGATGCACAAATAAAGAAAATGTAATATATCCATATAATGAAACATTAGCCTTTAAGAAGCAGAAAATCCTTCCATTTACATGGATGAACTTGGAGCACACTGTGCTGAGTGAGTTAAGCTGGTAACAGAAGGGCACACGCTGCATGACTGTGCTTATATGAGGTACTTAAGCTCACAGAAGCAGACACTAGAATAGTAGTTGCCAGAGGATAAAGGAAGAGAAAGTAGGGAGTTAATGTTGAATGAGTATAAAATTTTAATTATGTTCTAGAGGTCTGCTGTATAACACTACAATTCATCTACAATTAACAACACAGTATTGCACACTTAAATTTTTGTTAAGAGATAGAGCTCATGTTGTGTTATTTCCACAATTTAAAAACATTTCTTTGCCTGATAATTCTAATATTTGTATCATATGTAAGTCATGTTCTGATGTTTTCTTTGACTAAGTCTCTTTTTTTCTGGCAAATTTGTTTTAGTTTGGTGTTGAGTTTTTTTGTTTATTTTTTGTTTTTGCCTTTTGTCATGCCTTACAATTTTATGTTAAAAAGCAGACATTTTGTATGTATTAATAATATACAATGAGGTGAATAGTCCTATAGTCTGAAGGCTTATGTTATTCTTGGTAGGAGTTGGGATTTGCTTAAAATTAGCTGTACCTATAAATGTCAAAGGCTTAAAATGTATGTAGTGTCTTTGTGTTTATCTCCCCTACATTATTTGCTAGTGTTGCACTTTCTTGATAAGCCCTCTGTCCCATCATGGACTGCTCACAATCTCTTTGCTGATTAACCAAATTGTTACAACTCAACTCTAGATCCAGGCATGCATTTCCTACTACCTACATTCTGAAAATTATGAAATGTGAATTCTCTGTCCAATCCTCTCTCTTGTGTCTTTTTTTTTTTATTCTGATATAGGTTGTCTCCCAAGCCATACACATGGATGTGAGAATGGTGATTCTGTTCCAGAGCCAATACCCATCGGTCTATTAATATGTGTCCTACGAATATGCATTTCTCAAAACATTAAGCTGTCAAACGGACATTTTATCCTATGGCTGCATGGAAAATTAGTGATATGATTTCATTGCTAGGACTCAAGTTTGTATTCAATATATTTAAAATTGTGTTTAAGTGAAGTTGTATGTTTCACTAACAGTTAAACTATATGTTGAATTTAAATCACTTAAGACACTGTATAAAATTTTAAGTTCTTGGATTCATTAACATATGTATAAATTATTAGTAAATATTTTTAGTCAATATTCTTCTTGCTTTATAACTTAAAACCTTATTAGTATATCTTCCTTGGTTGAAATTTGAATCAAATAGTTGCAATATTCTAGAACATTCTTTTTTATTATGCCACTATATATTGCTAAAAACAACATAAGCAACCAAGCAAGTAAAAATATTCTAACCTTCTAATCTAAAAATGTCTGATAGAGTCTGGAATATTTCCCAGAAAGAATCCATTGAATGCAGGTTACCATGGTGATTAGCAAAAATGTGGAATGAAGTTCAGTTCATGATAATTGCTACATATTTGCAGCTGAAGTGCATCTTTCAGTTTCACTCTCAGATTTGAGACCATAATAACAGTTCTGGAATCTGAGTTGTGTATTTAAACCTGTAATATTGTGCAGGGACATAGCTAATTGTGTGGAAATTCTTTTTTTTGAGGTGACCAACCTGGTAATTTTTAAAAGCTTATTCCTATTTATTGGGATTTCTGTGTATAGTTAATTAAGATTACATTTGATTAATTATTAAAACACAGAATTTATAATGTCCACAAATTAATTTAAAGATAAAAGAAAAGAATTTTATTTTAAATTCTCCCCACCCCCTTTAGGAAGAAAGTTGAATTTATTTTTATGGCAGCTGAATGCTCTTGCTGTGTAATTATTTCTGAAGAAATTCATGGTCTAATGCCAACTTTTGTGAATTAAAAATAAGTTTTGAAAATGGTGCTAATTCAGAAAGTTGGTGCTTTAAAAGGCTGTTTTAACTCCTTAAGGCCACATGAAAATTAAACATAAAATATAACCAATTTCTTAGAGATTGATATGTGATATTGGAATTATATCAATAAACCCAATCAAAGACTCTTAACATTAAATACAGAACAGCCTTGTCAAATTACTTTATTGTATAGTGATACTTCAGATTTTTGTAATGATTGGATATTAGAATATTGCCTATGTTTTCCTCAATTCTTACAATCCTCTGAATAAAAATAATATTAGCAATAAAAATAGTAACATTGATTGAGGACTTATTACATAACAGACATAATACTACATATACTAACTTACTTAATACTTATAGTAATACTAAGAAATAATACTAAGGTTATTATTATTACTATCTTCATTTAATGGATGATGAGACAAGGCATAAAGAAATGAAGCAATGTGCCTGCTGTCACAGATAGTGTAGCACAGAGGCAGAAATTAAATTCAGAGAGGTTGGCTCTAATATCCACACTGTCACCCAGGTAACAGTATACTATTGATCTGAAGTATTTTTCTTCTCAGTTAATAGAACCATAATTGAGGGCACAAAAAAGCCAACCACTGCCAATGTCACACAGTTGCCCAGTGGCATAAGTGGGACAGAAGTTTGTTTTCTGATTGTAACTCTAGGAGGCACTCCATTACAGCGCATGGTCTCCTTTGACTTGGACGTAACTTAGTGTTCTTTCTACCTGTTCAGTTAGGAATAAAACAAAGTCGAAGCCGTTTGTTACAGTGACAGCCCGCAGACTGAACTCCTTCATATCTTATACATAGTACATTTTCCCTTTCCATATATCACTGATACAAAAGGTTAAAATCCCAGATGATCAGTTTGTCATTATTAACAGCTAGTTCACCAACTAGCATCTCTTTTTCCGAAAATTTTAGTTTTAAGAAAAACAAAGACTTTTCACTATTAAGAAACCTATGGATTCAGCCTTTACATGTTATAACTAATTTTTGGTCAGAGCACAATAGTCCTAAAATTAAGGGAAAAAAAGAGAACATAGCATTGCATAGCTTTGCAGGGCTGAGAGATTAGATCTTCCCATGATTAGCATAAAACAGAGGAAGAAAGAATATTAGAATACCTAAATTTGGTCTCTAATAAACACCAGAGAATTAACCCTACCCATGAAGTGGGGCATTGTGTGTGTGTGTGTGTGTGTGTGTGTGTGTGTGTAAAATAAGAGCAATAAGCCAGTCAGAGAAAGACAAATAGCATATAATTTCACTCATATGTGGAATCTAGTGAACAGACTGAACTAACAAGCAAAATAGATACAGACTCATAGATAGAGAGCAGGGTGACAGCTAAGGTAAAAGGGAAGCTAGGGGGTGGCGGGTTGAGCAAAAAGGTTAAAAAGGACTCATGGACATGGACAGTAATGTGTTGATTATGGGGAAGGTATAAGGGGGCTAAATGGTAATGGGAAAAAATACAATAAAAATTAAAACATTTAGGACTAAACTTAATCAAGGAGGTAAAAAACCTGTACTAAAAAAAAAACCCTACAGTACAGAGAAGAAAGAAATTAAGGAAGACACAAATAAATGGAAGCATATACTATGTTCATGGATTGGAAGAATTAACATCATTAAAATGTCTGTAGTACTCAAAACAATTTATAGATTCAATGCAATCCCTATCAAAATACCAATGACATATTTCACAGACATAGAACAAATATTTTAACATTTATATGGAACCATAAATAAGCTCAAAGAGACACAACAATTTTGAAAAAAAAAAAGAACAAAGTAGGAGGGAATCACAATATGTGACATCAAACTATATTACAAGGCCAGTGTAATCAAAACAGTCTGGTGCTGGCACAAGAACAGACACACAGACCAACAGAATACAATAGAGCCCAGAAACAAACCCATGTCAATGCGGTCAGTTAATATTTAACAAAGTGGGCAGGAACATAAAATGGGGTAGTAATACCCTATTCAATAAATGGTCTTCAGAGATCTGGACAGCTATATTTTTAAAAAAATGAAACTAGACCACCAACTTATACCATACACCAAAATAAAATGAAGATGGAAAAAAGACCTAAATATAAATTGTGACAACATAAAAGTCTTAAAGGAAAATATAGGTAGGAAAATTCCAGATACCCTAAGCAGCAATATTTTCACCAATATATATCCTAGGACAAGGAATATAAAAGAAAGAATAAACAAATGGGGCTACATCAAACTAAAAACTTCTGCACGGCTAAAAAAAAAATCAACAAAATGTACAGGGTACCAACCATATAGGAAAACATATTTGCCAATGACACCTCCGACAAGGGTTTGATCTCTAAAATATAAAGAACTCACATGACTCCACACCAGGAAGACAAACAATCCAATTAAACAATGGGCAAAGGAAATGAATAGACACTTCTCCAAGGAGGATGTACAGAGGACCCAGAGACATGAAAAAATGCTCAACATTACTAGCAATTAGAGAGATGCAAATTAAAACCACAATGAAATATCACTTTATACTAGTCAAAATGGCCATCATTAATAAATCAACACACAAGGTCTGGCGAGGTTGTGGAGAAAGGGAACCCTAGTACTCTGTTGGTGGGAATGCAGACTGGTGCAGCTGCTCTGGAAAACCATGAAATTTCCTCAAAAGCCTTAAAGATAGAACTGTCTTTCAATCCAGTGATCCCACTGCTGGGATTATACCTTGTGAATCCTGAAACACCAATCCAAAAGAACCTATGCACCCCAATGTTCATAGCAGCACAATTTACAATAGCCAAGTGCTGGAAACAACCAAAATGCCCATTAGTAAATGAGTGGATCAAAAAACTATGTTACATTTACACAATGGAATACTACACAGCAGAAAGAAAGAAGGAGCTCCTACCCTTGACGACAACATGGATGGGACTAGAGAGCATTATGCTAAGTGAAATAAGCCAGACAGTGAAAGACAAATATTATACAATCTCACCTATAAGTGGAACTTAATTAATAAACAAACAAGCAAGCAAGCAAAATAGAACCAGAGACATTCAAATTAACAACTGATAGTAAGTAGAGCAGAAGGGAGAGGGAAATAACCTGGGAAAGAAGGAAAAGGATTCTAAATGAACATGTGTAAAGGACCCATGGACAAAGTCAAAGGGGAGGTAGGATTGAGAGTGGGAGGTGGGGGTGGGTAAGGTCAGGGAAAGTGGTTGTGGGAAAATGGAGGCAACTGTATTCAAACATCAACTTAAAAAAATGAAAAGAAGAAAAGGATAAAAAAAGATCTATATTGGTCATGCTATTACTAAAATGAAAAGTTTAAAATTTAAAAAGGAGTTTAAAAACAAAATAAAATTGTATATCCTTAAAAAATACATTAAAATCCAACTAAACATGTTAAGAAATGACTTAACTGATTCAACAAGTACAGGATAGAACTTATATTAAGGTTACGAAGGTTAATTTCCTTACTAAAAAAAGTAGGCCTTATTATATACCTCATTCTATTATTAGTATATCAAGATAAAGTTGTAATTCTTTTTTTACAGAACAGGTGTTATTGCTGATGTTGCAGATAATAAAATACAACAACTCCACGTGAGACTGTGGATAGTGGGTGGTCACCAACCCCACCTGTTAACTACGTTAGTCATTCTCACACACTCATCTCACAAAGCTGTGATTCAAATTTGTGCCTCCTCAAAATCACAAGTGAGTACATATTGCAGGCCCACTATTCACAGGAATAGAAACTCCTAATGTTAAATTGGAAAAGGCCAAGGATATGTTAGTAACTGAGACAGTGTATTCTTCTTTTATATTTACCATAGGAGGTAGCATAGCATTACACTAATCAAAAATATTTAATAATTATCTTTTGATCAATTCGTTAATGAAATATTTGCCCTCCTTTTTCAAATATCCAAGTATTTTGTCAAAAACTATTAATATAACAGACGTGTAATTCCAGAATTTTTGTTAAGAAAGTGATTTAATTTAAAAATTCCAAATTGTGATGCTTCATTTGCCAGCTATTCAGAAACCATGCTGAGTTAGCACTTGCTCAGCAGCCTAGATTTAGTGGGACTATTGTGGAACCACTTAGCTAATTTAGATTTGTACAGTCTAATTTGACATGATACTTAGATAATATAGAGAAGCTTTTCAGAAAAAGAAAACATGAAGATCTGAATTTGTGTCACATTAAATCTCACCAAATATTGATATAATGCTACATAAACAAAAAGAATTTAGCTGCTTTTCTTGTAAACCCTCTAAGACCATTATTATCTGTCATTTCTTTAAAAAAATATTTTCAACTTACATTTTTTCTTGGCTATGAAATAAACACTAATGAACACTTTTGGGTTCCAGAACTGTGGAAAT
Source organism: Micronycteris hirsuta (assembly GCA_004026765.1). Classification (NCBI taxonomy): domain Eukaryota; kingdom Metazoa; phylum Chordata; class Mammalia; order Chiroptera; family Phyllostomidae; genus Micronycteris; species Micronycteris hirsuta. The sequence goes on from PVJI01010472.1 coordinate 45,602, forward strand.
GTATTCCCTCTGTTTTTGGATATTTTCTTCAAGATTGGTAGTAAAAAAAAGAGAAAAGAAAAGAATGAAAGAAATATATGGAGTAACAACATAGTCTGTATGGGTGATGGATATATGCATTGAGAAACAATTTCATAGCACCATAAAATGTAAAATGCATATGTACTTTTATATGTCATCTTATAAATGTTTTGCAAATTATTGCTAATTTTACCATTTATATGTACTTCAGGAAGTCAAGAAATTTGAGATATTCGAGGTCTGTTCAGGAGGTATCCAGCCATGTAATATGAAAAATATATTTACTGAAGATATAAGATATACAGCAGAGAGAAAGAAGGAGCTTATACCCTTTATGACAGCATGGATGGAACTGGAGAACATTATGCTAAGCGAAATAAGCCAGGTGGTGAGTGACAAATACCATATGATCTCACCTTTAACCGGAACATAATCAACAAAAGAAAAAAGCAAACAAAATATAATCAGAGACATTGAAATTAAGAACAATCTAACAATAGCCAGAAGGGAGAGGGGAAGGGACTGTGGGGAGAAGGGTTTTCAGTAACTACTATAAAGGACACATAGACAAAACCAAGGTGGAGGGTTGAAGCAAGAGAAGGAGGTGGGTTTGGTTGGGGTGGGGGAGAGTGGTGGGGAGAAAATGCAGACAACTGTAATTGAACAATAAAGTAATTTATGGAAAACAAATTAAAAAGATATAAGATACAAAAAATATTGTACAGAGGACAATGATGCCTCAGTCCCCTTCAAAGTAGGCTCCTGGGGACCTCACACAGTTCTCCCAACTGCCATCAGCTGCCGCACAATATTTTCCTAAATCTTGTCCCTTTCAAAGGTGATTTTAGTTTTGGGAAAAGACAGAAGTCACAGGGCACTAAATCTGGGCTGTAGGGGTGCTGAATCACTTGGGTGATTTGATGTTTCACCAAAAAACTCTGCACAAGACATGATGCATGAGTGGGTGTGTTGTAGTGATGAAGCTGCCAATCACCAGTTTCCCATAGCTGTGGCCTTCTGAATCATCTGAATAATTTCTTATGGAGGAATGTTCAAGCTTAATGAAAAATCTGGTGCAGATTCATTGCTCTACTTTCTCAGTCATTTTGAATGTGACAGCTATATAGTACACATGCTCACTCAATGGCACTCACCACTCCGATTAGTACAGTGAAATTGTCCTTATTCACGCATGCAAATTCCAGTCCACTCTCTTTGTCTGCCAGGTTACTTCAATGTCACGCAAACCACTCTCGTTATATTAATAATGGCTGGACTTTTTCTGGACAGATCTCATATACATTTGTCTTTTGAATATCCAAAGTTCTAATGGCAAAAGTGTCTTTAGATGGCCAATAAGCAGGAGTAAGCTCTAGAAGAGCAACAATTGACATTAAGGAATGAGTTAGGAGACTGTTTTGTGGTTAGACAAGGCAAGGATAAAAATTATTTAGAGTAGGGTAGTAGAAAAATTTGTCCTGTGTAGAACACATTCTGAAGACAGAACCAGTAATATTTGCTGCTTAAATTCAAATGAGATAAATATAAAAGAGAAAAAACTAAGAGAGAGAAATGTATGTCAAAGATGGTACGTTTTCTTTTTTTTTTTAAGATTTTATTATTCATTTTTAGACAGAAGGGAAGGGAGGGAGAAAGAGAGGGAAAGAAACATCAATGTGTGGTTGCCTCTCACATGGCCCCCACTGAGGACCTGGCCTGCAACCCAGGCATGTGCCCTGACTGGGAATCGAAATGGTGACCCTTTGGTTCGCAGCCCGCGCTCAATCCACTGAGCTACACCAGCCAGGGAAAAGATGGTATGTTTTGACTGAGATTAATGATGCTGTCCCCTGGGGGCAGCATGTTTGGTGGGGAAGTTGGCCATTATGAGATAAAGATGATATCCAAATGGTCATGTCCAGAAGGCAGCTACATCTGGAGTCCTGGGGAACATTCAGACCTGGAGATGTACATTAGGGAATCAGTGACATTTAAAGCCATGGAATCATTCCAACAAATGAATGAGGGTGAGAAAAAGACTGAGGATGAAGCCATAGGGACCACCTGCACTTAGAAGAAGAGAAAAAAAGATCTCACTCAAGAGCCTGAGGAAAGGGATTGATCCGGGAAATAAAAGAGCAGAGGACAACTTAGTCACAGGGCCTCTGAACTGAAGGTCACTGAAAGTGAAAAAGACGCTGATGGGAAACAGTCCTCTTGTTCTTCAGTTGCCTTCATCATCAACGTTTCCTGTAGAGCTTTCCTTGCGCATTCACGTTAGACGGTATCCAAGGATTCCTTCACAGGGAGCATTTCATCTTTCTTTTCAATGTAATGTTTTATTAAAATAAATATAATCACATGTATTTGTAGAACTAATACAGAGACATACTATACCCTTTACTTTTTCTCCCAGTGATAACATCTTATAAGACTATTATAATATCACAACTAAGATATAGTAGTTCCTCATTATCCACAGTTCACTTTCCGCAGTTTCAGTTACTGGAGTTCAGGGGTGAACTGGAAATATGAAATGGAAAGCTCCAGAAATAAACCATTCATAAGTTTTAAATTTAAATCGTGTGCTGTTCTGAACAGCTTGGTGATAATTTAAGCCATCAGGCCCCTCACAACCCAGACGCGAGTCATACCTTTGCCCAGCATCTCTGTGCTGCAGACGCTCCCTGCCTGTTAGCCACATAGCAGCCTTCATCCGGGTCACCAGGCAGACAGACTGTCACAGCATCATAATGCTTGTGTCTAAGGAACCTTGATTTTACTTGATAATGTCCCCAAGCACAAGAGTAGTGATGCTGGCAATTCAGATATGCCAAAGAGAAGCCATTAAGTGCTTTCTTTAAGTAAAAAGGTAAAAGTTCTTGACTTAATAAGGAAAGAAAAAAATCATATACTGAGATTGTTAAAGTCTATGGTAAAAACAAACTTACCTGTGAAATTGTAAGAAAGAAAAAATAAATTTATTCTAGTTTTACTTTCACACCTCACACTGCAAAAGTTACAGCCACATTATGTGATAAGTGCTGAGTTAATATGGAAAAGGCATTAAATTTGTGGATAGAAGGCATGACGAAAAATGTGTTCCCGTTGATGACAACATGTTGTGCTACAAAGGATTGAGTTTGTATATAGACTTCAACAAGGGATTCCCTGAAATGAGTGACACCAAGCCATTTCCTGCAACCAAGGGATGGCTACACAGCTTCAGGATGAGGTTTGGCATTTGTCATTTCACATCACCATCATCGCAAGAGGAAGAAGGGTGTGTATATTTTGAACGGCCACATTCACATAACTTTTATAACAGTATATTGTTATAATTACTGTATTTTATTATTAGTTATTATTGCTTATCTCTTACTATGCCTAACTTATAAATTAAACTTTATCATTGTTGTAAACATATAGGAAAAAACATAATACATATAGGGCTTGGTACTATCCACAGTTTCAGGCATTCACTGGGGGTCTTGGTACAGATTCTCTGCAGATAGGAGGGGAGTTAGTGTATTCACATAGATATTATCCAATAGTCTTGTTCAGATTTGCCGTGTTTTGCTTGGTGTACTATTGGTGTCTCTTTGTGTATATACTTAGATACAGTTTTATGAGGTATAAGTTCATGGACACACCACCAGAAACAAGACAAGAATAGCTCCATCACAAGGATTCCTCATGTCATCTTTTATAATCATCTCTACCTTTGTCAACCAGTAATCAGAGTGCTGCTAAAATTTTGTCACTTCAAAAATGTTTTATCTCATGGATACAGACAACAGTGTGGTGACTGTGGGGGAGAGAGGTAGGTGGAGGTGGAAGAGGGTATAGCAGGGATAAATGGTAATGGAAAAATACAATGAAAAGTAAAAACTTTAAAAACTATATAAATGAAATCATATGATATAAAAACCTTTTCTGATTGAATATTTTGTTCAGCATAACTCCCTGGAGACTCATTTGCATTGTGGGATTTTATCAAGGTTTTATTCTATTTTATTGCTGAGTGGTAAGGATATACCACAATATGTTTAGCCATTCACCCATTGAAAAACATCTGACATGCTTTCCATTTTTAGCTATTATAATTAAAGATGCTACGAACATTTGCATAAGGATTTTTTTTTTTACAAATGTAACTTTTCATTTATCTGGAACAAGTGCTCAAGAATATAATAACTCTGTCATACACTAATTGCATGTTTAATTTTTTATGAAACTTCCAAATTGTTTTTCAGAATGGATGCCCATTTTACATTTCCAACAATGTATGAGTGATCCAGTTTCTTTGTATCCTCACAAGCATTTACTGTTGTTACTATTTTTTAACTTTAGCCAGTCTGATACAGGTCTAGTGATATCTCACTGTGGTTTTAATCTGCATTTCCTTCATGGCTAATAAAGGAGAACATATTTTCATATACTTATTTGTTGTCTTACTCTATCCAGGCTGCTATAACAAAAATGTAATACATTGGGTGGCTTAAACCACAGACATTTATTTTTCACAGCCAGAAGGATGGGAATTCCAAGATGAAGGCACTGCCTGGTGAGGGCCCACTTTCTGTTTGTAGACAGATATTTTTTTGCTCATTGTGTCCTCAAATGATGGAAGGGGCAGGGTTCAATCTGGGGTCCCTTTATCAGGGAAAGAGTTCTATTCATAAAAGCTCCTCCCTCATGACCCAATCACCTCCCACAGTTCCTGCTTCCAAGTTCCATCACATTGGAGAAATACAGTTCAATATATAAATTTTAGGGGTGGGGGAGACACAATATTTAGTCTATAACATTTGTCATTTGTATATCCTTTTGGTAAAAACAATTTTCCATCTCATGTTTATTTTTAATTGGATTTTTTAATGTTGAGTTTTGAAAACTATTTTTATATTCTAGATACTAGTCCTTTGTCAGATATATAATTTGGAAACATCTTCTAACCTGTAGCATATCTTTTCATACTCTTCACTTGGTCTTGCAGAGAAAAAAAGTTTCAATTTTGATGAGGCTCAATCTCTCAATTGTTCTTTTATGGATCTTGCATTTGGTGTCAATTCCAAGAGCTCATTGTCCAGCTCTAGATCCTGACAATTATTTTTCCTTCTTTTACTCTTCTAAAAGTTTTACAGTTTATGTTTTACATTTAAGTCCATGAACAACTTTGAATTTGAATCAATTTTGTATAAGGAATAAGGTTTTAGCTCAACAAATTTTTTTGTTTGGGCATTTTTGGTGTTTCTGTTTTGCTTTGTTTATAGACATTCAATTGTTCCAGTGCCATTTGTTGAAAAGGATATCCTTTCTCCACCGAATTACTTTTGCACCTTTACAGAGGGACAAACACCATATGATCTCACCTTTAACCGGAACATAACCAACAAAAGCAAAAAGCAAGCAAAACGTGACCAGAGACATTGAAATTAAGAACAATCTAACAATAGCCAGAGGGAAGGGGGGAGGGGACAATGGGGAGAAGGGTTTACAGGAACCACTATAGAGGACACATGGACAGAACCAAGGGTTGGGAGGCAGGGAAGGGAGGTGGGATTGGAGGGAGATGGGAGGGGAGAGTATGCAGACAACTGTAATTGAAGAACAATAAAGTAAAAAAAAAAGAAAAGAAAAAAGAAAATCAATTGTGCATACTTACATTGGTCTCTTTCTAGGTTCTCTGTTCTGCTCCATTGTTCTACATACCTGTCTCTCCACTGTTTCTTTGCATATATTTCTTTTTTTTTCATTTACTTCAAGATAATATTGTAATTAATTTTTGAAACATGCTTTGATGGTTGATTTAAAATCCTTGTGTAATAATTCCAACACCTGGTTCATCTCAATGTTTGTGTTAATCGGTTACTTTTTCTAATTCAAGTTGTAATTTTTGTTGTTCTTTAGATGATTTTTAACTGCATATTAGGTATTAGGTATTACATTAGGAGATTTATTACATGAAGAGATTCTGAGTCATAGACAGTGGTTTAGTATGCAGGTACTGGTCTACTTTTATGGGTTGTGGTTACAATGACAAAGACTTAACATTTTAATTTAATTTTGTGGGGAGGAAGGGATTTTCCCAGGCTGAGCAGTCCACTGTGTTTTGGTGGGTGAGGGAAATCTCTAGTCCACTACAGTTTGGGATGTAAACAGTTTCTTGCCTCCTGGAGGAGAGGATCAGCATACAGTACCCCAAGATTGTAGGTCTGTGAGCTACAAGTTCAATCAGATAGAAGGATCTTTCACTCTAAAATGTCTCTTTTCTTGTTTTCAACCTTTTCATTTTTCACTTAATTCTTATCTTACTTCATTTTACTCTATTTTTCTGCCAGAATACTTAGGATCTTAGTGAGTCCTGCTCCATTTCCCTGCTCCCTGCCCAACCTTCCCACCCACAGTGAACTCAGCTATGGTAGACCTAATTGACTGGCCACCATTTGCCCCCATGTAGACACCTGGAACTGAGCCGCTAAAGCAGAGAAGGGGAAATTTATGTGCATTTTAAGATTTAGAAATGGAGAGTTTATATTTTTGGTATGTAATACAGAAAAAAACAAGAAAAATACAATTTAGGGTATGGTGTTATAAGGAAAAAATTTTACAGTGGTGTAGACAGTAAAAAGGGGTGTGAGTAGCTGATTCAGAGACTTATAGAAAGATCTTGGAAAAGCCAAGGCGTGTGGTGGGTTTGAACTTGGCGAGTTTAAGGCTAGTGGGGCTGGAGTGCTTATGACTCGTGGTAATAAGCACCACTATTATCCGTATATTTCCCTTTCCTCAGGCATCCTGTTGGATTACCTGACTGTGACAAGCCTGTGCCAACTCATTTCAGACTTGCTAAAATTAACCTTCACACGTCTTGTAACTATATATATTTTTTGAGCGATAAATGAATTTCAAGTGGTTTTTAAGAGGACCATACCACTTGGGTAAAAATAAGGACAAGCAGGGCAGGGAGTCAGGAAAATTTATTTAAAAAATAAAAGAAACAAATTCTTGTCATCATGGACAAATAGAACAAATTAAATATCTGAAGAGATTGATATGGAAACGAGAAAAAATAAAAATTATGATGAACAGTCATATTTAAAATTCTGTGTATCATGATAAAGACAGTAACACTCTTCCCTAACATATTCTTGGAAACAGCATCTGACAATGGATCAGCTTTTTATCTAGGAGCATTCTTATTTGAGGTTTAATATTGAGCAAAAATATATGACAAAGATATAAAAAGTACATCATGAAAATAATTATATCATGGACTTCTGTATTTATTTAAAATAAAATTTTCTGTAAATGTTTATAGTGTTTATAAAGGTACAATATAGCTTGCCTATATAGGAATAAAGAAATATATGTTTATTCCACCAATATTTATCGAATAATATACATATGTGCATGTATATATACACACGCACACTAAACACTCTGCCAATTTTACATTTTTAATCTAACTTACTCTTTATAGAATGCTTTTTCAGGTACATATTGCTATTATTCACCTGTTTTAGATGATGAAACTAATGAACAGTTAAAAAATGGCTGAGTAGGAATTTAAATGCAGGTTATCTGAATACAGAATCCATTCTCTTCATCACCAGGCTACATCTCCTCATTACATAGTATTAGTTTCTAATCTCAAATGCTCAAATTAATGGAGAAGACAGACTAACAAAAATTCTACTACTTTATGAAAAAATATATTCATAGAGTGCTATAGAAGCTTTTTTGGAAGGTGTTGCTAGTTGAGAGAGAGACTTGTCAGAAATGTTTCCTGAAGAGGAAAGTAGAATAGAAATTGAGATTTGACACCAAATGTAGTTCGCCATAAATGTATTGGGTGGGAAAGGTATTTTTAAGCAGGGAAAGAAAATATCTATTCCAAAGGAATAAACCTGAAAAAGAAAGCACTGGGGAAATGGAAATTTCTTAGGGGGAAGAGTAGGAAAGTTAGAGGGAATGACATCCTAAAAGAGTTTATATATCTTATTATGGAGTTTTAAAATGCCAGTGGCTGTGTATAAACATTAAAAGATCTCTAATAGTGGAATTAATAATCCATATATTTAATAGCAATATGGAAAATAAATTGAAGGAGAGAAACCATGTGTACTTGGAAACTAATGAGCAACTGAATTAAGATACTGCTGTTGGGATAGAGAAGTGAGAGAAAATTCAACAGCTATTAAGAAGAAACATTTGACTTAGAAATAAACTGATGGGTAACCCTAGACAGAGGGAGGATGTGAGATCGAAGAAGAGATTTTAAGAGGGCAATCTTTCATGTAATTTAGTACTAAAATGCAAGAAGTGCTGAAACATGCTGCTGTAGCATTTAGCACATCTTAGCTCAAATAACGACTCCACAGTTTCCCAACTATGTGATCATGCACAAGACACTTCAATTCTACAAGCCAGAGTGTCTTTATTCCCACTTTCTTAATGCCCTCTAATCAGTCCCAATAGGCTATTACTTCTATTTCTTAAAAACAGTTTGAATCTGTACTTAGGAACCTTTATTATGTCTTCCTTGAATGGCAGAATCCTCTTAACCAGTCTCTAATATCTTTTTCCTCTAGTTCATCTTCCACCTGACATCTTACAAAACAAAGAAAGCTAATGGGTTTTTTTGTTTGTTTGTTTTCATTTTTTTTTTCTCTCTGAAGAACTCTTGCTTCAGTGTAGAAAATGCACATGGAGACAAGAGTTGTTTAGGAAAAGTAACTGAGGTTATTACAATATTCCAAAAGTGGTTTAATGATTCAGAAGTGACAGATTAGAGATGTAGGGTAGAGGAGCAAAATGTAGATGGATTTGGGAGAGACAGTTTTGGATGGTATGGGAAGAGAGAGATGTGGGAAAGACGACTTGTTGATTTCTAATTTGCTTTAAAGGATGGAAAAGGGCCAAATGGTACAGAAAGTTGAGTTTGATCTTGGACAAATTGTTGGTGAAATCACTTTCAGAGGTTCAAGTGGCTGTATCGAGGAAGGAAGTGAGTCTGAATCTGAATTAGAGCTGATGAATATCAGTGAAAGTACAGACTTGAATAAGATTGACAAATAGTGAGTATCAAATGGGAATACCAAAAAGCTATGACATGAGAAATGCCAACATTTAATGGTAGGTAGAAGAGGAGAAAGCATAAGAAGAGGCCGAAAAGGTAGAAGGAGCACGAGGAGTGCATGCTGTCGTGGTAGCTGCCGGAAAGACTGCTTCTGGAAGGACAGAGTAGCCGAAACACTGATGCTGAGCACTGCAGTAAAATGAAGTCTGATAAGTGCCCCTTGGGTACAACGGTATGAATGTCATTTAAGGGCATTAGTGGGTGGTTTTCCCATGAAGGAAGGGGTATGAAAGTAGGACCAAGTTGAAGAGTAAGTTTGATATGAGCCAGAAAAAAAAAAATGTAAAAAAAACTAAGTAGAAGTGAAACTGTGGGGGCAGGGAGAAAGAGAGAGAAAGTCCGCTTTCAAGCGATAGAGATAACATAAAAAATGCATTTAGTCGTGATGCCCGTCAGTGCCCAGCAGAGCCATGTTACTCTGAGACGAAAGTAAAAACATGCACCCCTAATGCACTCATCCATATAGCCTCCCACATTTTGAACCAAGTGTTAAAAGTTAATGTACAGGCTTTACAGTAAAATAAAATGACTGTATACATATGAAGCTCTGTACTTCTCAGTGGTCGCACACCAGTGTGAATCCTTGTAAGCCCACCCTGCACAGGAGCCGGGGAACTGCTGGCTCGTAGGAAGACGGCTTGTGTTGCACAGTAATGTCAAGTCATCACACAAACAGCTTGTCTTTATTTATAATTTTGCTATTTCACTTATCAGGCATTTTTAAATAGTGCATTGAATATCACTTATATAGGTTCCTGAGTTTATTGACATCCCTTTAAATTTTGTACCCAAATTGAGTGCCATATTCAGGTCACTTCAATGGTGATCCCAATCTAAAAGCAAGGGCTTTTGGTCTGATAATTATGGTTAAGAGTGGAGATAATGGGATTAGGACTATTCATGACAATTTAGGAAGCAGGTTAAGTGCAGAGAGTCCTTAGGAAAGATCTGCCCCCTTTCCAAAAAAAAAAAAAAAAAAAAGAAAAGAAAAGGCGATGTAGCTAAAAAGAAAGCATATATTAAAGGAATATTCATTTATTCATTCAAGGAGAAAACATTTAAATATTCAAAACACTAACTTGAATTTTAAAACCTCCATAATTACTTATATGACACAATTCCTTTTCTAATGAGCCCTGTGGTCTAATTTAATGTATTTTGCCCCTCCACACTTCATAGGTAAATCATACTTACCTGAATTGAGAAACTTTGAGTTAAAACATATTCTCAAGTGAAAAAGGGTCAGACTTTTAATATAAGTTAGTTAGCATTTAAATAATTCAATCATTAATTTTGAACCAAGTCAGTAAAATTTCATCTTATTAAATAGTTGTTTGGGTTTTGTTGTTGTTGTTTTTCTTTTGGTGCACAAAAACACCAACGTTGTCCCCAGGCACATTTTTTTTCTCAGCGCCTTGTTTTGTATGTCACAAAGCCTGAAGATATCAAACATTTTTGCTGAGGTCCTTTTCACAATGTTTTGATGGCTTATCTTCATTTCTTTTATCTGTATTAAGCATTTCACTAGAATAACATTTGTTGTTTAACAAGTATATTACAAATCAAACTTGGATCAGTGGGTTTGTTACTTCAAGGTTTTTATTCGGAGCTCCTAGGTACATAATCTATGTAGAGAAAGTTATGGATTTAAGAAATTAGTTTTCTTTTCACTATTCCATTAGCTTATCTAACCAAACTATTCAAAGTTGTTTGCTTGGGCATATGTCTTCTTTTCCATTTCTTTTAATTTTTATGTACATTCTAGATTATGGATATACAAAATTATTATATTACTTAAAATTAAAACAATGTTTAATATCTCAAATGTGAAACTTTTAAATTCACTCCCTTGTTGTAGCTGATGTACTCCCAGGCAATATGACTTTGCAGAGCCCAGCATCTGTCCCTCCACTTGCTGGCATTTAAAGGGGTCGACAAACAATACTCACATCTTATCGTCTTGTGATCAAAACTGGTTGAGAGATTGGCACAGCAGTCAGATAGATGAAGATAAATATTTTCACACTTAATTTATGTTATAAATGGTTATCATAAAAAATGTATTTTTAGCTCTACAAAAAATGGACAGCGGTCCCCCAGAATTTGCCAGAGTCAACCAATCAGAATTTGCACAGGACAATCCTAAACCACTCTGGGCTAGGGGGGCAGTCCTGACATGAAGAGCAGGTCATTTCCTTTTGTAAGTCATCTATCAGGAAATTCATGGCTCCTCCGGGGAGGGAAATGAGGGGGGACACAGAGACTAGGAGACTTTCTTTAAAAGAGTGGGTCTCCGAGTGGTCAGAAAATTCCTGGGGCCTCCTTTTAAGGGTATGCAAGCTCCTCCTTCCCAACCACATATCTGTGTGAGACTGGACCCTCTTCATAGACTTCAACCAAAACAGTATATTGCATCTGAGTGAGAAGAAAATCGGAAGACCCAGCTGTCTTCTATTAGGCTCAGATATTAAAGAGATTTAACAACAACAACAAAGTAAAATGATGCACCTTATCTTGCTAATGTTTTGGGTTAAAAACTGATTATTTTATGAAATTGTTAATTATGTCACATGTAAAAAGTTTATTATTGCTCTTTTAAATGAATTAGTAACTAAATGTCTTTAAAATTTCTTAGTTCCTTATACAGCATATATAACCCATATAGTCCTCAGCATTATTTAAAAGTGTACAGGTGTCCTGAGATAAAAAGTTTGAGAATTATTGTTTTAATAAAAGGTTCTTTATTTGCAGACATGAGGAGTGAAAAGTAACTATTCTCTGTTCCTCTAATTCTCAACGTAAGGTATTAGGGATACTTGCTTCATTGTAGGCAATTTTTTGAAATATGGGTATACTAACCAAAAGTACAAATATTCACCAAACTTATTTTTGAACAGGTCTTGGTAGTTTTCAGTGTTAGCTCATGGTAGATAATGACTGTCTTTCCTTGAACAAACTCAAGTCTTCTCTGAGCTCTACTCTTGACTAGGCCTCAGATGTGAACTTCTGTGTCCCATCTGCTTTTGTTGGACCTGCACTATCCAGTCTTAATAAGAATTCTGTTAAGTCAGTTTATTAAGAAACTCCCATCCTTGATATTTGATCATGCTTCTCATCAGCTACCTTTGTTGTGTAAGTCCTTGAGTAACTGCCTTTAGCAAGAATTCTGTAAAGCCAGGTTAGCAAGAATCTCTCTGCCCCTGAAACTCCTTAGTAATTTTCTATTACTAAGCCCCATCTCTTGCTCCATATCTATAAATCCCCGCTAGTCCTTGTTGTATTTGGCCTTGAGACTGATCTCTCTCCCTAGTATGTCATTGTAATAGTCCTGAATAAAAACTTCCTTGTCATTTTAATAAATGTTAGAATAATTTTTTCCATAACAATGTATTTGGTAAACTTTCTTTTTCTTAGATATTTTAAATTGCATTTTTCCATTACCTTTTATCCCCCTTATACATATACACTCCTCCACCTCTATCCACTCCCCCCTACCCCCTACAATCCCCACACTGTTGTCCATGCCCAGGAGTCCTTTTTCTATTTTGCTCAATCCCTTCACAATGACACGCCCCCACCAGCCTGCTCTCTCTCTATGAGTCTGTCTCTATTTTGCTTGCGAGTTCAGTTTGTTCGTTAGATTCCACATATGATTGAAACCGTATTTGTCTTTCTCTGACTGGCTTATTTCACATAGCAGAATGTTCTCCAGGTCCATCCATGCTGTTGCAAAGGGTAAAATTTTCTTCTCTTTTAAGGCCAAATAATATTCCATTGCGTGAATGCACAATAATTACTTTATCCACTCATTTAATGATGGGGACTTAGGTTGCTTCCATATCTTGGTGATTGTAAATGCTGCAATGAACATAGGGGTGCTTATGTTCTTTCAGATTAGTGTTTTGAGTTCCTTCGGATATATTCCCAGAAGTGGAATTGCTGGGTCAAAAGGAAAAGATCCATTTTTAATTTTTTTAGGTATCTCCACACTGCTTTCCACAATGGCTTGCACCAGTCTGCATTCCCACCATGGCTTGCACCAGTCTGCATTCCCACCAATCCTCGCCACATCCTTTTTCCACATCCTCGCCAGCACTTGTTTGTTGATTTATTGATGAGAACTTTCAATTTTATTTGCTGGCCTTGCTTCTCAGTATTGTGACATTGGCTTAATGGAGAGACAATTATGGAAACAAGATGTTTAAGATATAAAAGTCTTTTGCTAGAAAACTTTAACAATTTTTATATAAAAGGTAATTAAAGTTTTTTTTTTTTTTTTTTTAATTATGACATAGTGGTGTTTTGGGGAAAACTCAGGAGAAATACCTCTCAGGTCTCAGCAATAAGGAACATTTCACTTTAATCCACTGTCTTTTCCCTACATTGTAGAGTGGTCAATCTTTCTCTGGTTGCTAGAAACTTTAGGCCATATTTGTGTTAGCGAGCAAAAGGACCGACGGGGCACCCAACGATTCCCCAGCCCTGATCTAGTTCCGCTCTAGGTCCGTTTTGCATGCCGCCAGTGGAAAGACATCTCTCTGGTTCCCAGCCCATGCTCAATCCACTGAGCTATACCAGCCGGGCGGAAAGACATCTCTCAATATCAGAGACTTGTGAAAACGAAAAGAATTATCTATTTACAAGTTATACAGGCCTGGGATAATGACTTAAGGCCTTCTTTAAAATACTAGAGTTCTTTAGAATACCCACAAACACCCGCAGTCCTTCCTTCCTCCCTTTTCCCAGTCCAGGGTACCGTAGGAGAAGAAGTAGAAGCTTGATACAGGCAGATTTTCAGTTCTGGCACCATTCGATGTGTAGCAGCTGCAATCTCCAAATTAATCAAAAAAAAAAACCCCCAAAAACAAAAAAACAAAACAAAAAAAAAAACTCCAGGTTAATCCAAAAGCATGTTACTCCAAAACCATGTGGCACCTTCTCGTGGAACCACCAGCAAAAGTCCTTTCACCCCTTTCTTCCAGCCAAAGTTTTTGCTGCTTCCTAGGCCACGTGGCAAAGGGAGGCACCCAAAGCCACATGGCCCTGCCTCTGTCTCTCAGGCCGAGGGGTCCCCACTCCTCAGCTGCGTGGTCCAAGAGAGGATATGGCTGCTATGTCTGGGTTTAAATCCCCCGTGCCGACCTTCCCCTTGCAGCCCTCATTTCCGACTCCTCCTTTAGTCGGCTACACCTGCCAGCACTTCATATTCCTCCAGTTTTTCTGGGCTGCCATGTTAGCTGTGGGCAGGGGTGACCCCATGGCCCAGAGCCAACTATCTCCAAGTTTTCACACAGGCACTGTGTCTAGGGGGATTTGCCTCTTGGCTACATCCTGGGTGGAAATCTCCTCCATCCCCCTGGCTCAAAGCATGGCCACAGCTATTTAACATATCTATGGAACCAGTTAAAGGTTATAGATATGTTAAATGACCATGGCAGAGGTTAGCTGCAAAGCTG
>PVJI01010473.1:0-60210 GCA_004026765.1 Micronycteris hirsuta
AGCCTCATTCATTTTTGATATATTCTTACTGCGTTTTCTTTTGAAAAAATAAAAAAATTAAACTCTTTAAGAATTTGTATATTATCCTCTAATGGGGGCTGTAGTACCTTCTCTGTATCATTTCAGCTGTAGTATATGTACTCACCAAGCAAGCACTACTGGCTTATGTTTATTGTCTTATGATAGCAGCAGATATAATAAAGTGTTAGCTTTGGGAGGTGTGTCATTGTTGAATCCCCAAATTTGTCACCTGGGCTTTATTCTTAACTTTGTCAGTGTCTTACTTGTTTATACCATCGGCATTAATTATGGTTTACATTTGAGCATGGTTTAACTTGACAGGCTGTTGTGAATAGGCTATTCAATTTGAATGGATATAAGATTTTTACCTTTTCTTTCATATTCCTTTTATTTTTTAATTAAATTTTTTGTTGGAAAAAATTAATAAATAAAATTCCCTAATTTTATTTATTTAAAAGATTTTATTTATTTATTTTTAGAGAGAGGGGAAGGGAAGGGAAGGAGAAAGAGAGGGAGAGAAGCATCAATGTGTGGTTGTCTCTTGCCCGCCCCCTACTGAGGACCTGGCCCGCAACCCAGGCATGTGTCCTGGCTGGGAATCGAACTGGCAACGTTTTGGTTTGCAGGCCTGCACTCAATCCACTGGGCTACACTAGCCAGGGCTATGTAGTTACTTTTAAATTTTGAAATTACAGTTGACATTCAATTTTACCTTAGTTTCAGGTATACAGTCTAGTGGGTAGATATTTATATAACCATATTCTATCTTTATGAAGTGACTCCCTGGATAAATCTAGTACCCAACTGGCACCACATACTGATATTACGATATTATTGGCTGTATTTCCTATACTGTACTTTGTATCCCCATGATTATTTGGTAGCCGTCAATTTGCATCTCATAATCCCTTCTCTTTTTTCACCCAGCCGCCACCCCTGAACCATCTGACAACCCTTGGTTTGCTCTCTGTTATCTATGTACCTGTTTCTGTTTTGCTTTTGTTTTTTTAGATTCCATATGTAAGTGAAGTTGTATGATATTTGTCTTTTTCTGTCTAATGTATTTCACTTAGCATAATACCCTTTAGGTCCATCCATGTTGTTGCAAAAATATTTCATTACTTTTTATGGCCAAGTAATATTTCATTATATATACATGTACATACAAACCACTTCTTCTTTATTCAGTTGTCTATTGACAGACACTTAGTTTGCTTCCATATTTTGGCTATTATAAACAGCACTGCAATGAACATAGGGATGCATATATGTTTTCAAATTAGTGTTTTGGGTTTCTTCAGAGAAATAGGCAGAAGGGAAATCACTGGGTCATAGGTAGTTTTATTTTCAAATTTTCTGAGGAAATTTCATACTGTTTTCCACAGTGGCTGCACCAGTGTGCATTTATACCAGCAGTGCACTAGTGTCCCCTTTTCTCCACAACCTCACCATTATTTTTTGGTTGTGGATTTATTGATGACAGCCATTCTGATAGTTGTAAACTGATATCTAATTGTTGTTTTAATTTGTATTTCTCCGATGATTAATGACATTGAGCATCTTTTCATGTCTTCTGGCCATGTGTATGTCCTTCTTGGAAAAATGTCTATTTAGGTCCTCTATTTTTTAATAAGATTGTTTTTTTCTTTTAGTGTTAAATTTTATGAGTTCTTTATATATTTTGAATATTAGCCCCTGATTGGATGTATCATTGGTAAATATCTTCCCCCATTCAGTAGGTTGTCTTTTCATTTTGTTGATGGTTTCCTTTGTTGTGCAAAAAGTTTTATTTTGGCATAGTCCCATTTATTTTTTCTTTTGTGTCTCTTTCTCTAGGAAGTATATCTAAAAATATTTCCAATAACAATGTCAAAAGTGTTATTACTTATGTTTATTTCTAAGAGTTTTATGGTTTTGGGTCTTGCATTTAAGTCTAATCAATTTTCAGTTTATTCTGTCTGGGATAAGAAAGTGGTCTAATTTCAATTTCTGTATACAGTTTTCCAACACTATTTATCAAGGACACTGTCTTTATCCCACTGTATATTCCTGTCTCCTTTGTCTAAATTAATTGACTGTATAGCTGTATGTTTATTATTGGGCTCTCTATTCTGTTTTATTTCCATTTGTTTGTATGCCAGTACCATGCTGTTTTATTACTATATAGCTTTGTAGTATAGTTGGATATCATTTAGGGTGATATCAACTTTGTTGTTTCTCAAAATGCTGGGGTTCTGTGTGTTTGTGTGTGTGTGTGTATGTGTGTGGTACCATATAAATTTTAGGATTACTTATTCTAGTTCTGTGAACAATGCTTAGTATTTTGATAAGTATTGCCTTGGATCTGTATATTTTTTTGGGTAGTATGGACATTTTAATGATGTTAATTTTTCTTACCCATGAGCATGGTCTACATTTCCATTTAATTGTGTCTTCTTCTATACCTTATAATTTTCTGAGCACAGGATATTTTTAATGGCTAGGAATTTTTTGATATAAATATAAATGGGGTTGTTTTCTTAATTTCTCTTTCTGATAGTTAATTATTGGTGAATAAATGTACAACCAATTTCTGAATATTAATTTTGTATTTTGCTACTTTACTGAATTTATTTATCTAAGAGGTTTTTGGTGGACTCTTTATGGACTTCTATACATACTATCATGTTATCTATAAATAATGACAGTTTTAGTTCTTCCTTTTTAATTTGGATGTCTTTTATTTCTTTTGCTTTTCTGATTACTGTGACTAGGACCTCCAAAACTATGTTGGATAAAGCTGGTGAAAATGGACATCCTTAACTTGTTCTTATCCTTAAGGAAAACTCTTTTTAGCTTTTCATCATTGAATATGATGTTAGTTGTGGGTATTACTTTTATTTTTTTCTGACAATATTTTCTCACTTTTTAAAATTCTTCTAAATTGACTACTTGCCATTCACTTATGTTTATCTTTCTAAATTTTTAATTTGATTAAAAAAATTTTTATTGTTGTTCAAGTATAGTTGTCTGCATTTTCTCCCCACCATTCCCCCCACCCCAGCCATCCCCACCTCCCTTCCTTGATCCCACCCCACTTGGTTTTGTCCATGTGTCCTTTATACATGTTTCTGAAAACCCTTCCCCCTTCCCCCTGCCCATTATTCCCTCCCATCTCCCCTTTGGTTACTGTCAGTTTGTTTGTAATTTCAGTGTCTCTGGTTATATTTTGCTTGCTTGCTTGTTTTGTTTATTATTAACGAATAAGTCTTAAGGAACTGATTTTGCTCCATTGCTTGGTCTGTGCTGGAATATTGTCAAAAGATTTTGATGATTCTGTTTTGAAAATCTCTGACCCATTCTCAATACTTTTAATTTTATTTTAGTTTTGAAATTTGGTTAAATTAGTTTGATTGGAAAGACTTCTAAAATTCCTGAGGCAAGTGATCGATTTACTTAGCTTTCTTTAAACTTTATTTTATTTTTATTATCATCTATCACGTATATTGGAGTCCAAGCCAGTACTTTTTGACCACCTTTGTTTTAGAAATGGAAACATTAAAAACTGAAGTTGATGAAGGCATGGCCAGCCTGGACTATGGGTGTTTATGATTGGAAGTCCCTGGACGAAAGGTGTAGAATTAGGGCCTCCAGGCAGAGAAATTTTTAGTTTACACTTATGAAAGGGCAGGACAAGGTCATTCTATGTTAAGTTTTAGAATCTACTGGCTATAGACAAAAATCTTAGAAGGGTTCTGTGCATGTGTGTGTATTGTGTTTTTAGTAGAGAATGACATATGATAAAAAGGTAGTATTTTGACTGTGACCCCTCAACAAATTATGTTTGCTTATATTCCCTCAATAAATATATATGTATAAGGTAATACTTGTTCTACTCTACTAACATATTTTAATAGAACATACTATTATGTTATCTACTAACATAAATAATAGAACAAAAATAAGAATTAAAACTTATATACAATTATAACAGAATTGATACTATAAATTTATAGGTATAGTATATAGAAATAGAAGTTTTAATAGTTCCATCCCATGCTAGTAGACGATCTTGTGCACTCCTGTGGTGTATAGACACCACTTTGGAGGCCACTGCTGTAGTGGAAAGCATGTCGAATTTAGAGGACCTGGGCTCCGCTGTTGCGTATACAGTTGCTGACATAGTAATCCAAGGACATTTACTTATTATCTCTCCAGTTTTCTCTCCTCCTTTGTAATGAGGATAAAATGAAATGATACATGAGATATTTCTGGTAGATTACTTGATGTAAAATAGTTGCAACAAGCTTTAATACAATCTGAATGGTATCTCATATTTTTTTTCCTCAAGAGCTATCATCAGGGAAGACATTTAGATATAAATGCTAATGAACAGAGAACTTTTATTATGATCACTTAAATTATTTGATGAGCCAAGCAAAAGTTTACCCAATGGAAAAAGTTGTCTAAAGATTTTAGCATGCTTCCTTCATACCTGTTCACATTTATGTTTTTTCAACAGTCAAATCAACTTCCTGTATAATAAATTACAAAAATATTTATCAAATGCTTGCCATGACCTAGGCTTTGGACAAGGAGATAAAATAGTTGAACAGATGGGTGTGTAGTTTATTATGTATTTGACATTTTGTGTGCTTTGCTTTTATTTGATTTATTTTTCTCAGCTGAGTTTAATATTTGAATTATACAAACCATAAATTTGATGTGGCTTTCTGGAGAAAGTATAGACTTTAGAGTTAAATATAGAGGTTCAAATTCCACCTCTATTATTCTTATGTAATCTCTCAGGCAATATTCCTGAACTTTACCTCTAATATTTAGAAAATGGAGCTTATTATCATCATTTTTAGGTTGTTGTGAGGTTATAACATTTGTGAAGTACTTGTAAGTTCTAGGCAAGTAATGTTGTGTGCCACAAATATTAGTTATATTTAGAAAACCTTTGAAAGAGCCTTGTAATCCACAAAAATAAGAATCTGCATCCCAGTTCTAGAATTGTCATTTAAGTCATGCCCTGCCCAAAGATAAGAGCTAAATTCACATTAATATGGCCATATCTAATCTCTACTGTAACTGCTACTATTTTAATCCTATACTGAGTTTTAATTTTTGTATGGCCATTTTTCATGTATCAGATGGACATTTACATTTTAGAAAAGAATTTGTTGATATTTTTGTTCTTTGTTTTTCTCAAACTGTAAGAGAAAGTTAATTTAAAAAGCCGTAGAGGTGGAAATGAGTCACGGAAGAAATGGGCTGAGGAAATGAGTTAGAGAAAAGAAGGGCCCTTGGAGCTTAGGAGGGAAAGGAAGAGAGAAAACCATGCCTTGAGGGACAAGAGAGGAAGGAGAGGGTGGACCCAAGATGGTGGAGGAGTGAGTGGAAGCTACACTAACCTCATCCCAGGACCAATTTGGAATTACAACTGAAATGTGGCAAAATCAACCTGAATAACCAACTGAACACTAGCAGGAGAGAAGCCTTGTAACCAAGGACAGACAGATGAAGCCACTTCACCACAGTGAGACTAGTATGGAGTGCAGAGGTACAAGAAGGCTACTTGGGCTCCCACAGCCAGCAGCTGAAGTTCAGAGGGATATTTCAGTGGCTGGGAGGTTCTCCCTGAGAAGTTTTGTGTCTAAACCCCAAGCTGAGCTACCTATTTTATAGTAGCAGAGCCAGGAAAGGAGCCCAGATAACATTCAGCTGTAAAAAGCAGCATGGTTTCTGGCCCCCAAGAAGAGAGGGCTGTATATGCAGAGAGCCTCTTAAAGGGCCAACACACAACATTTCATTTGC
Source organism: Micronycteris hirsuta (assembly GCA_004026765.1). Taxonomy (NCBI): domain Eukaryota; kingdom Metazoa; phylum Chordata; class Mammalia; order Chiroptera; family Phyllostomidae; genus Micronycteris; species Micronycteris hirsuta. Next base: position 5,821 of record PVJI01010473.1, read on the forward strand.
AGCTACATACCATAGGCTCTGGCAGAGTGAGGGCAGAGTGGACTAGAGACATTTGAGGAGAGTCTGAGGTTGCTGGCTCTGGGGAAAGAACTGAAGGAATAGCCACCACAATCCCTGTGCTGAGTCATTCCCTGTACTTCAGGGCCCAACTTCCTCAAGCATCAGCCTGAGGGGAAGCAATAGTCCCACCCACAGGAATTACTCTGCCCCATCCTGTGGAGCTAAAGCCTGAATACAGCTTGAGTCTATATCATTGATTGAGTTTAACAACTAAGGTGGATACCTGGGAGCTCTGAGACATTAGCTGACCTTACTCTAGGCATGGTGCTGGTAACAGCAGACCTTGTGCACGGCCTGGTTCTTTTTGCACACATACAGGCCCAGCAGAGGGAGCCACACGCTATGGATTGCTGATAACTCCAAACAGGTTTCCAGGGCCAGTCACTAGTAATGTTGGACAAAAGCCTGCACCAGAGTGTCTGCAGATCTATCAAAAAGATAGAAACAAATGCAAAACAAAAAGTAGCCAAAATGGGAAGACAAAGAAACAGACCTCAAATGAAAGAACAAGATAATTCTCCAGAAGAAGAACTAGATGAAATGGAGCAATTTATCAGATAGAGAGTTTAGAGTAATGATTATAAGGATACTCAACAGCATGAAAAAAGACATAGAAGCCATAAAAAAGGATCAGTCAGAAATAAAAAAATGCAATACCTGAAATAAATAATGCACTGGAAGGAATAAACAGTAGGTTAGATGAAGTAGAGGTTTGAATCAGTGATTGGAAGGCAAGGTAGAAAAAAACACCCAAGCAGAGCGGGAGAAAAAAAAAATGGAACAGGAATTAAAGAAAATGAGACAACCTAAGAAACATTTTGGACAACATGAAGCATAAAAACATCCACATCATGGGAATATCAGAAGGGGAAGAGAGCGAGCAAGGGATCGAGAACTTATTTGAAGAAATAATGATAGAAAACATCCCCAATCTAATGAAGGAAAAAGACACACAGTCCAGGAAGCTCAGAGTCCCAAACAAGTTGGACCCAAAGGGGCCTACACTGAGACACATCATAATTAAAATGAGATGGCTTAAAGACAAAGAGAGAATCCTAAAAGTAAGAGAAAATCAGGTAATTACATACAAGAGGCACCAATTAGACTGTCATCTGATTTCTCATAGAAACATTTCAGGTCAGGAGACAGTGGTGTGAAATATTCAAGGTAATGAAAAGCAAGGACCTACACCCAAGGCTACTTTACCCAGGAAGGCTATCATTTCAAATTTAAGGAGAAATAAGGAGCTTCCCAGACAATAAAAAGCTAAAGGAGTTTGTTACCACCAGACCAATACAGCAATAAGTGTTAAAGGGCTTGCTAGAAGAAGAAGAAAGAAGAAGGAAGAAGAAGCAGCAGCAGAAGGAGGAAGAGAGGGAGGGGGAGGAGAAGAAGCGGGGTGGGGGAAGGACGAGGGGGAAAAGAAGAGGAAAAAGGTGGAGGAGGAGGAAGAAGAGGAAGAAGAAGAAGAGGAGGAGGAGGAGAATAATTTAACAATAAAATGGTACTAAATATGTATCTATTAATAATCACTTTATATGTGAATGGCTTAAATACTCCAAACAAGAGACATAGGGTAGCTGAATGGATAAGAAAATAAGACTCATATATATATGCCCTCCAAGACACCCACCTCAGATCAAAAGATACATATGGACTAAAAGTAAAGAAATAGAAAAAGATATTTCATGCAAATGCAAAGGAAAAAGAAACTGAGGTAGCAGTACTTATATCTGACAAAATAGACTTTAAAACAAAGGCTACAGTAAGAGACAAAGAAGGACACTACATAATGATAAAGGGAACAATTCAATAACAGGATATAACCACAGTAAACTCTTAACACAACATAGGAGCAGCTAAATATATGAAATGAATTTTGATGGACATAAAGGGAGAGATGGAAAGAAATACAGTCATAGTTGGGGATTTTTACACCCCACTGACTGCAGTGGATAGATCTTCCAGAAAGAAAATCAATAGGGAGACAGTGGCCTTAAACAAAACATCAGATCAAATGGATTCAATTGAGACCTTTAGAGCATTTTACCCTAAAGCAACAGAATATACCCACTTTTCAAGTGCACATGGAACGTTTTCCAGGATAGACCACATGCTAGGACACAAAACAAGTCTCAATAAATTAAAAAAGATTGAAATCATATCAAGCATCTTTTCTGACCACAATGTTATGAAACTAGAAATCAATCGCAAGAAGAACATTGAAAAACATGCAAAGTCATGGAAGCTAAATAACATATTATTAAAAAATGAATGGGTCAACAATGAGTTCAAGGTAAAAATAAAAAAATACCTTGAAACAAGTGAAAATGAGGACACAACAGTAAAAAAATCTGTGGGACACAATGAAAGCAATCCTAAGAGGGAAATTCATAGCATTACAGGCCTATCCGAAAAAACAACAAAAAGCTCAAATAAACAATCTAACTTTACACTTAAAGGAACTTGAAAAAGAAAAACAAAGCCAAAATGAGTAGAAGGAAGGAAATATTAAAGATTAGAGCAACAACGAACAAAATAGAGTCTAAAAAACAATGCAGAAGATCATGAGTCCAAGAGCTGATTCTTTGAAAAGATAAACAAGATCGACAAACCTTTAAGGACTCATCAAGAAAAAGAGAGAGGACCCAAATAAATAAAATCAGAGACAAAAGAGGATATAAAAACTGGCACCAAAGAAATACTTAAGAAATACTTGTAACAAAATCTTAAAAACTATATGCCAACGAACCGGACAACCTGGGCAAAATGGAAAAATTCTTTGAAACATACGATCTTTCAAAACTAAATTAGGAAGAATCTGAATTAGGAGAATATGAATAGACAGATTATATCTCAAGAGATTGAAGCTGTAATTAAAACCTCCCAAGAAACCAAAGCCCTGGACTGGAGGCTTCACAGGTGAATTTTACCGAACAGTTGAAAGGAACTAAAACCTCTTTCTCTCAAACTATTTCAAAAAATTCAAGAGGAGAAACAGCTCCTAAATTCATTTTATGAGGTATTATCCTAATTCTAAAACCAGATAAATACCCTACAAAAAAGAAAATTATAGGCCAATATCCCTAATGAACAAAAATACTACAATCCTCAACAAAATACTAGCTATCCAAATATAGCAATGCATCAAAAAGATCATGAAGCATGATCAAATGGGATTTTTTGTGGAAATGCAAAGTTGGTACAACATCTACAAATCAATAAATGTGATTTACCACATAAACAAAATGAAGGATAAAAACCACATGATCATATCAATAGATGCAGGAAAAAAATTTGATAAAATGCAGTACTATTTGTATAAAAACTCTTAGCAAAATGGGATTAGAGGGAAGATATCCAAATATAATAAAGTCCATATAGAAAAAACTCATTGCCAGCATCTTATATAATGGACAGAACCTACCAGCATTCCCCCTAAGACTGGGAAAAAGACAGAATGTCCGTTTTCACCTCTCTTATTCAACATAGTACTAGAAGTCCTAGCCACAGCAATCAGAAAAGAAACAAAAAGCAACCAAACTGGAAAAGAAGTAAATCTGTCATTATTTGCAGATAGCATCATACTGTACAGAGAGAATACCACAGATTCTACCAAGAACTACTAGAATTGATAAATGAGTTCAGCAAAGAAGCAGGAAAGAAAATTAGTATCCAGAAATCAGTTGCATTTTTATATGTAGATAATGAACTAGCAGAAAGGGGTTTTAAGAACACAATCCCATTCACAACTACTTCAAAAGTAATAAAATACTTAGGAATAAACCTAACCAAGGATGTAAAAAAACTGTGCATGGAAAATTATAAGACACTGAAGAAAAAATTGAAGAAGATACAAATACATGGAAGCACATACAGTGTTCATGGGCAGGAAGAATTAACATCATTAAAATGTCCATACTATCCGAAGCAATCTATAGATTCAATGCAATTCCTATCCAGATTCCAATGATGTATTCCACCGAACTAAAACACATATTTCAAAAATTTATGTGGAACCACCAAAGGCCTCTCATAGCAACAGCAATTCTGAGAAAGAAGAATAAAGTTCAAGGTATCACACTATCTAATATGAAACTATACTACAAGGATATAGTGATCAAAATAACATGGTACTGGCATGAAAACAGACAGACACATAGATCAATGGAACAAAATGGAGAGCCCAGAAATAAACCCACACATTTATAGTCAATTAATATTCAACCGAGGAAGCAAGAACATACAAGGGTTAAAGATAGTTCATTCAATGAACAGTGTTGGGAAAAAGAGACAGATACATGCAGAAAAATGAAAGTACACCACCTTCTTATACCACACACAAGAATAAATTCAAAATGGATTAAAGCCTTAAATATTAGACTCGAAACCATAAAAATCGCAGAATAAAACATGGGCAGCCAAATCTCGTACATTGCTTATAGCAATATTTTATCAGATATATCTCCCCAGGCAAGGGGAAAAGAAAAAACAATGGGGACTACATCAACTAAAAATTCTTGCACAGCAAAGGAAAAAATATTTATGAAAAGGAATATAGACATATGAAAAGATGCTCAGTGCCACTGATCATCAGAGGAATGCAAATGAAACCACAATGAGAAATTATCTCACACCTGTCAGAATGGCCGTCATCAATAAATCAATGAACAGCAAGAGCTGTTGAGGATGTGGAAAAAGAAGAACACTTTTGCACTGTACGTGGGAACGCAGACTGATACAACCATTTTGGAAAGCAGTATGGAGATACCTCAAAAAATTAAAAATGGATCTGCCTTTTGACCCAGTGCTCCCACATCCGGGAATATACCTGAGGGAACCCGAAACACTAATTCTAAAGCACATAAGCACCCCCATGTTCATTGCAGCCCAAGTGTCCCTCAGTAGATGAGTGGATAAAACAACTATGGGACATTTACAAAATGGAACACTATTTCATCATAGAGAAGAAGAAAATTTTACCCTTTTTGACAGGATAGATTGACCTGGAAAATATTTTGCTAAATGAAATAAGCCAGTCAGAGAGAGACAAATATATTATTTCACTCATATATGAAATTTAATGAATACACTAAACTGACAAGGAAAATAGAGACAGACTCACGGATGGAGAGCAGGATGACAGTTAAGTGGGGTGGTGAGGGGGTGGAGGGACTGAACAAAAAGGAAAAAGGACACATGGACATGGACAACAGTCTGGTGATCACGGGGGTGTGTATAAGAGGACTAAATGCTAATGGGAAAAAAAGGGAGAAGGAAAAGAGGAGCAGGCGTGCTTTGAATAAGAGAGAGCACACCAGGTATTTTTGTTTGTTTGTTTTCTTGTTTGTTTTTTACATATAATATGACCATCAGAGATGACATATTTTAGACATTTCCAAATCAACGAGAGGTGCATTTGTGAGTTCAGCTTTTTGCCTGTGAGGATTTCAGGAGGAAATCCAATACTACATCTAAAGAAATAATTAATTTAAAATGTCAACTTAGAACTACTTCACAGATAACTTTTTAAATTTATTTTTTATGAAAGTATAGTGGACATATAATATTATTTCAGGTGTACAATACATTGATTTGACATTTATACATCTTACAATAAGATCACCACACTAAGCATTGTAACCATTTGTCATCATACAAAGTTATTCAGATATTATTGACTGTTTTCTCTATGCTATATATTACATCCCTGTGACATATTTATTTTATAACTGGAAGTAAGTTTGGTATCTGTTATTCTGCACACTTTCTTCCCAGCTCACCTTCTTCCTCACTCTTGCAACTATCAGTTGTTTTTTTCTCTGTATTTGAGTCTGTTTCTGTTTTGTTTGGGTTTTAATTCCACATATAAATGAAATTATATGGTATTGTCTTTCTCTGTCTGGCTTATTCACTTAGCATAATACCATCTAGGTCTATGCTCGTTGTCACAAATGGCAAGAATTCATTCTTCTTTATATATGAATAACATTCCTATATAAGTGTGTGTGAGTGCACATGTGTGTGTATATACGAGGTGTGTCTGGAAAAAGTCCAACCATTGTTAATATAACAGAAATGATTAGCATGACATCAATGTAACCTGGCAGCCAGTGAGAGTAGACTGGAATGCACATGCATGAACAATGATGATGAAAAAAATAAAACAATGATTATTTCACTGTACTTGTCAGTGGGGGTGGTAGACACTGTTGAATGAGCATGTGTTACTGTGTGGCTGTTGCCTTCAAATGAGCAGGTAGAGCAATGAATCTGCATCAGATTTTGCATTAAGCTTGAACATTCCTCTGTGGAGACTGCTGGGATGATTCAGAAGCCTGCAGCTATGGGCAAGTGGTGATTGACAGTTTCATCACAACAATGCACCTGCTCATGTATCATGTCCTGTGCTAGTTTTTTTGTGAAACATCAAATCACCCAGGTGACTCACTCCTCTACCACCCAGATTTGGTGGCCTGTGACTTCTGGCTTTTCCCAAAACTAAAATCACCTTTGAAAAGGAAGACATTTCAGACCAACAATGAGATTCAGGAAAATACGATGGGGTAGCTGATGGCGATGGGGAGAACTGAGTGAGGTCCCAAGGTGCCTACTTTGAAGGGGACTGAGGTGTTGTTGTCCTATGTATAATGTTTCTTGTATCTTGTATCTTTTTCAACAAATGTCTATATTTTTCACATTACATGGCTGGATACCTTCTGGACAGACCATGTGTCTCTCTGTGTGTGTGTGTGTGTGTGTGTGTGTGTGTATCTCACAATCTCACATCTTCTTTATCCCCTCAGCTATTAATGGACACCTACATTGCTTTCATATCTTGGCTATTGTGAATGATACTGCAATGAACATAGGGTTCCCTGGTTGGGCAAGCTGTATTCAGCAGTGTGCAAGACCTTTTCATCTTGTTGTTTTCTTTTTGTTGTTGTTATGCTTATACTTTACTGCTTTTATTGTTATTTAGCATGTCTATGGTATCTATTTGTACATGTGTATGTATGTGTTAATTGCAATATCATCATTTCTGTGACTCTTTATTATCCTTTTTTCTTTTTTATTGTTATTCAATTACAGTTTTCCCCATTTTACCCCCATTATTCACCCCTACCCTACTCACCCCCACCTCCCACATTCAATCCCCCTCATTTTCTTTGTCCGTGGGTTCTTTATACATGTTCCTTGACTTGACTTTTCCCCCTTTCTCCCCCATTATCCCCCTACCCCGCTCTGGTCACTGTCAGTTTGTTCTTTATTTCCATGTCTCTGGTTTTATTTTGCTCACTTGTTTGTTTTGTTGATTAGGTTACACTTATAGGTGAGCTCATATGGTATTTTTCTTTCACCACCTGGCTTATTTCACATAGCATAATGCTCTCCAGTTCCATCCATGCTGTTGCGAAGTGTAGGAGTTCCATTTTCTTTCTGCTGCGTAGTATTCCATATGTAAATGTATCACAGCTTTTTGATCCACTCATTTACTGATGGACACTTAGGCTGTTTCCAGATCTGGGCTATTGTAAATAATGCTGCTATGAACATTGGGGTGCATAGGTTCTTTTGAATTGGTGTTTTAGGATTCTTAGGGTATAATCCCAGCAGTGCAATTGCCAGATCAAAAGGCAGTTCCATTTTTAATTTTTGGAGGAAATTACACAGTTTCCACAGTGCTTGTACCAGTCTGCATTCCCACCGACAATGCACTAGGGTTGCCTTTTTCTCCACAACCTTGCCAGCACTCGTTGTTTGTTGATTTGTTTATGATGACTATTCTGACAAGTATGAAGTAGTATCTCATTGTGGTTTTAATCTACATCCTTCTGATGGCCAGTTATGCTAAGCATCCTTTCATATATCTCTGGGCCCTCTGTATGTCCTCCTTGGAGAAGTGTCTGTTCAGGTCCTTTGCCCATTTTTTAATTGGATTGTTTATCTTCCTGGTGTGGAGTTGTGTGAGTTGTTTATATATTTTGGAGATCAAACCCTTCTCCAAGGTATCATTGGAAAATATATTTTCCCATATGTTTGGTTACCTTTTCATTTTGCTGATGTTTTTGTTAGCTGTGCAGAAGCTTTTTATTTTGATGAGGTCCCATTTTTTATGCTTTCCTTTATATCTCTTGCTCTAGGGGACATGGTGAAATATCTGAAATTTTCCTGCCGAGGTTCTCCTCTAGGACTTTTATGGTATCATGACATTTTTAAGTCTTTAATCCACCTTGAGTTTATTTTTGTGTATGGTGTAGGTTGGTGGCCGAGTTTCATTTTTTTTGCGTGTAGCTGTCTAGATCTCCCAACACCATTTATTGAAGAGGCTATTTTTACTCCATTTTAGGCTTGTTCCCCCTTTGTGGAATATTAATTGACTATAGAGACATGGATTTATTTCTGGGCTGTCTATTCTGTTCCATTGATCTATGTGTCTGTTCTTATGCCAGTACCAGACTGTTTTGATTACAGTGGCCTTATAATATCATTTGATATCAGGTATTGTGATCCCTCTTACTTTGTTCCTCTTTCTCAAGATTGCTGAGGCTATTTGGGGTCATTTATGGTTCCATATAAATTTTTGAAATGTTTGTTTTATATCTGTGAAACAATTCATTGGTATTTTAATAGGGATTGTGTTGAATCTATAAATTGCTTTGGGTAGTATGGACATTTTGATGCTTTTAATTCTTTCAATGCATGAACACACTATATGCTTCCATTTATTTGTGTCTTTAGTTTCTTTCTTCAGTGTTGTGTAGTTTTCTGAGTACAGGTCTTTTACTTCCTTGGTTAGGTTTATTCCTAGGTACTTCATTTTATTGTTGCTATAGCAAATGAAAATTTTTTTTCCAATTTCTATTTCGATATTTCATTGTTGGTATACAAAAATGCCCTCATTTTCTGAACATTGACTTTGTATCCTGCTGTTTTGCCAAATTCACTTATTAGGTCGAATAGTTTTTTGGTGGAATCTACAGGATTTTCTACGTATACTATCAAGTCATCTGCAAACAATGACAGTTTTGCTTCCTCCTTTCCAGTTTGGATGCACTTTATTTCTTTTTCTTGCCTGATCACTGTGGCTAGATCTTCCAATACTATGATGAATAAAAGTGATGAATGTGGACACCCTTGTCTTGTTCCTGTCCTGCTCTTACTGGGAAAACTTCATTTTTGCCCATTGAGTATGACGTTGGCTGTAGGTTTCTCATATACGGCCTTCATTATATTGAGATATGCTCCCTCTGTTCCCACTTTGCTGAGTGTTTTTTATCATAAATGGGTGCTGTGCCTTATCAAATGCTTTTTTTGCATTTATTGATATGATCATGTGATTTTTGTTTTTCTTAAACATACATTTGTTTTTGTTGTTGTTTTGGTATTTTAGTACCATGTTTGGTCATAATTTTAATTGCCCCATGGGAACATTTTCCTTGTGAATAATTTTTTACCTTGCCTCTATTCTTTTTATCTCGTGCTCTCCTTGAAAATTTATTATGTTGTGTCCTTTTTGACTACTCATCATTGAATAAAGAGAGTTTTTCCTGGACCTGATATCTGCAGGATTTTTTTCTAAAATAAAGATGAAGAGCTAGGATCCAGGCTGGCAGGAATTTTCTCTGTTGCCTAGGGATTTGTTGGTGGGTTCTTGTAGCCTTCATTTCTTCCCAATCAAAGGAGATGAAGTTGTGGATTTCTTAATGCTGTCTTTTTTTCTCTTGTAACTGAGCAACACATCAAGTCCTGCAAATGTGACTTTGCTATGTGATTTCTCCAGAGTGGTCTGTCCTTTTTCTCAAAACCACATAGCTTTCTTGAAAGCTCCTACTGCCCGTCTGTTCACTCTTAGAAATAAGGGATTTTAGTCTCTATCAAAATGAGGGGACTTTAATCTTGGATAACTTGTCTTCTGAGATCAACAGTGGCATGTGTTCTTTGTCTATATTTTAGGAACTCTTATTTGATCACTAATGGTTTTATTTTTTTTTAAGGTTTTTTTTTTTTTAAAGATTTTATTTATTTATTTTCAGAGAGAAAGGAGAAGGGAGGGAGAAAGAGCAATGTATGGTTGCCTCTCATGTGGCCCTCACTGGGGACCTGGCCTGCAACCCAGGCATGTGCCCCAACTGGGAATTGAACCGGGACCCTCTGGTTCCCAGCCCGCGCTCAATCCACTGAGCTACATCAGCTGGGCTGATCACTAATGTTTTTAATAACAACTTCATATATTTTCTAATTTTAGTTCTGTCTTACACATTTGTTCAATATGAATAAAAAGTTTTTTCTATTTCTTATTCTTTTTATTCTTTTATGTGACTTTTAAGAGGTAAAGAGAGGAGTTCTAAATTTACTCCATTTTTGAAATTGGAAGGATCTCATGCCCTCTTATGCATGAACTGGCTCTATTTACAACTACTGAGGAGGAAAAACCTTGGGAGGTTCTTCTCTACCCCATGTTTCCCCTGCCCATCACTGCTGGATCTGGAATGAGCAACTTTCCCAAAGCAAAATAATCAATTCAAGTGAGATGAGCCAGTCAGATGTTTTCCAAGAATTTGAACTATGACTTTGTGGTTAATTTGTCACAAACACTTTAAAGATTACAGGGATTCAGCTGAGGTAATCATACTGGGCTGTATAGCTCAGTTAAGTTCAGAGAAGAGAAGAATGAAGCTCTATAGGTATAGAGCAAAGTAGAGAAGCAATGAAAAAGAGAAGCAGAGATCAAAGGAACTCTGTGATTTCTAAAAGATAGAAAAAACATTCTCTCTCTAGTCCCTTTACCTTTCCCATGAGGCATGGCTATAGTATATCTAACTCCTCAATTCTGTGAGATCTCTGTTTTTCTACTATTCTACCCTTGACCTGTGTAGTAGGTTCAGTATGTTTTATTTTTTTGTCACCGAAAGAAACACACACACACACACAAAGTAAAAAAGAAAGGTTATAAACACAAAATTGGTGGTATTTAAATTAGAAATGTTATCACATGTACTGGAATAATTGTTTAAATAATTAAAATTTTTGCACTGTTGACAAATTCTTGGCAGTATCTGGTGTGTGTACTGAGGAACATTCACAGTTAAGGCAGGTCATATATAGTCCATATTAATATGAGTTCATCTCAGAGAGGGCATGTTGACTTGGTGTGAGACAGTAGGTTAATTAGTGCAGTAAATTAATATAGCACGCAAGTGACAATACTGTATCCACAGCAATTTATTGGTGTTAATTTCTTCATTTGCGAATGCACAAAGTTCACCTGTTAAAATGGATATTTTAATATAAACTGTAAATTACTTCTGAACTTGAACACTTTTTTATTAGCTGAAGTTGAGTTAAATTTGTGTGAGAGTGGTGGAGAGGACCTTTCTCTCTTAACCCTGCAAAACAGAATAATTATGTTTTGTGTAGATGAAACTAGGCACTGCCAGGGCCGTAGGCAACATTAGTAAGAGTGACTTGTCTTCTGCTGTCGTCAGGCTTCCCTTTCTTTGCTGCTGAACTTACTTTCCTTCTCCTTGCCTGTTCTATTCTTAACCTTGCTGTCAATAATATGCCTGCCATTTATTTAATGTTTTATATTTTGAAAAACACTTTCACATTTAATCATCACTACAAGTTTACAGCATCTCAATTTTATGAATGATGAAACCAAGATTCATGCTAAAACTAGACTGAGCTCTGTCTCTAAACTCTGACTTGCCATAGTTATAGCTGTCTTATGAAAATCTGATGCATTTGCAGAGATAAAAGTCTGAAGCTAATACAATGAATCTTCAACTAGAATTTCTGGTGTCACTTGTTGTCTACAGTGAGCAAACTTTTTCTGTTTAACCATTTCATTTTCTCCATGATTACAACTCATGGACAGGAACAGTAATTGACACATCACCAGACCGAAGGTATGAGAATTCCCTGTAAAAAGCCCAACAGGGGATGTCATGTAATTTAGGGGAAAATAGCTCTCCGTACTTCAGTAGTCTCTGAGGACGATTATAAGGAGTTGTATAAATATTAAGGTGATATGGTATGCTGGAAAGAGGACAGGCTGCAAAATTTTTCCAGACATAGGATGTGAACTCAAACCCAGATCTGCCACTTACCAGCCGCATGACTTTGGGCAAAGTCACTGAACCTCTTTGAGCTCCAGTTTCTTTATAACTGGAGTGATAAATATCTGTTTTATAGGACACTTGTAAGGAGTTCAATAAAAAACACATGAAATTAAAACGATAACTACCATGTATTGAGCACTAACTAAATGTTCCCATAATTTATACCAACAACTATGAGATAGATACTATTGCTATTAGCATTTAAAAGATCAAGAAACGAAGCTTAAAGAAGTCTACTGACATGCCCAAAGTCACACAGCTAGTAATCTGTGGAACCTCAGTTCACATCCATCGGTCTGATTCTAATGTCTGTGATACATAGTACATAGTACTTCATACTTGGTACCTCTCCTAATCTGACATGCATTCGTAATAACGGCTGGAGTGGATATCTGTTGTTTTGGTCTGTCCAGAAAGACTTTCCCCATTTTGCAGTTAACAGACTTGCCTTCCATTGAGAAACTAGCTCTCAGCCATTTCAACTGATGGAACTGTCACCACCCAGCCCCGGGGATTAGCACAAGTGGAGGGCTTGTGAGTCATGCAAGGCCATTCAGAACGTTCCTTTTGTTATGTACAAGAGAGTGAGAAGTTTTCTCCTTCCATTAGGATGGCCACAGTAGGATAATGCAAGCTGGAAGCTGAAAGCTAAATAAGAACCAAATAGTTGATCATGTAAACTATGCTATAGTCACTCCACAGACTTAGAGAAAGTTGAATGAAAAGAAATGATGTCAGTGCACAGATGGAGGAATAAAGAAGAAGTCTTGAAGATAGAAAAGGTTCCTGAATAAAGATTTCGTGTAGTCCAGGGGGCCAATACATATCTCTCATTTGTATGAGCTAGTTTAAGTTGAATTTCTATTATATGCAACTGAAAATAATAAAGAAAGCATAAAATGTCATCAGTTATTTCTTTTAGAAATCCAGAAAAAAAATATGTTCTCTATTATAATGAGCTTCTACTGCAAGGGTTTAAAAATAAAATAATTTTATGCCTAAAGGTAAAAATATTAATTGTATGGACAATTTTAGTTATAATTTCTCCAAGGCTAAAAAGTGAAGTATTGTTTGTTTTAGTTTTCCTGAAAATATTACAGTAGGTATTGATAGGCATGATTCACTATTTATTACTGTTATCTCAAACAAAAAGAAAAACAGTATTTGGAGTAATCTGACAAAATAAAAATACAGGGTGGGCAAAAGTAGGTTTACAGTTGTGAGTATGAGAAACATAGAGTTTATTCCTGTGTTATTGCTTACTAATTATTGTGTTATTTTCCATATGAACAACTGTAAACCTACCTTTGCCCCACCCGTGCGTTACTCTCATTTCTTCTGCTTGGAACATCTTTCTCCATGTACTCAAATGGCTCCTCCTCATGCTGCGTTTAAGTTTCTGTTCCATGTGCCAGTGAGGCTCTCTGTGACCCTTCTATATAAAAAGTACCCTACTTACTTTTTACCCTTTTCCTGACTTACTCTTTACTTCATGGAATGTCTAGCTATGTGACAGTGGACTCTTTATACTAGTTGATGTGTTTTTCACTATTCCCCACACTAGAATATGAACTCCATGGGAATAAGGGTTTTGTATCAGTATCCTCAATGAATGAGTGCTTTTAGGTAGACTATTTGCTATGGAACTTAACTGTGGTACATTTGGGAGCAGCAAAGATGGGCTGGCTGACCAGTTTTTACCAAACCTACATCCCTCTTTCCCTGGGGACACGCTGAGTCCATTTCCCAGTGCACTTTGCAGTTGGGGGTGGTCACGTGATAAATCGGGAGGTGAGCAGGAGTGCAGTGCACCACTCCCAGGCCTGGGCTGTAGACCCTCCCATTCACAGGGCTGCCATCACCTCAGGTACGGGTTGCACATGTTGTCACATCTGGTGACTGGCCCTTTTAATACCCCGGTTTTGACAAGCGTTATAGACATGGTATCTACGCACGAAACTCCAGGCCTTTTTCTCTCCCTCCGCGCATTGCAGAAAATCCCTGCGACTCTGGGAGCCGCATGTTGCAGACCCACCGTGCAGCCGCAAGAAGGAAAGACCCTGGATCTTTGAACCACCACTGGGACTTTGAGCAAGAAAAAATTCATTTTGTGCTTCAGTGATTGTACGTTTCTGAAATGGTTCATTATAGCAATGAGCCTGCCCTCACTAATACAGGAATCTAAAAGTCAAATTATTAATATTTAGAATATCTAAATGAGGAACTATAGATGCTTATTAACAGATACAAACATAATTCAAATTTCCAATTATAAATTATTTTAGAAGACCTACTGAATCAAATCAGGCCTACTATTCTAATAATTCATGATTTGTTTTGTAATGCCAATGTTGTTAGCTAGTAAAAATCAACTCAGAGCCATAATAAATTAATTGAGCCCGGGCTGCCTTGTTCCCACAGGGAGGGTTAATCTGGTTATTCTACTGTGGAATATTCCATGCGTGTGTAAGAAAATATTACATGATTGGTTGGAATAATTTGATTACTGTGTGTTCACCAACTGGAAATTCTAGTCGTAATGTCATTTTTGTCTTCATTTTGTCCCTAGACAACCAATTCATGAAGCCAATCAAGCTGAATCACATCTTTCTGGAAGGCAGAAGTCTTTGAAACTGTGTCTGACACCATCTGCTGCACCAGGAAAGAAAATATGGTGTACTAATTGGGATGTTAGGAGATAGCTGAGGGACCGAAGGGTGGTGGTTTTAGTCAGCGTGTGTCTCTGAGATTCCACATGCTGACAGATGCTGGAGCGCACAGTGTCTGGCCCTAGAAATATGGAGAAAACCTCTCTTCTGAAGTTTGATCTGCTATGTGGCCTCCCAGACAAGAGAGCAAAGGCAGATTTCTTTTGGCGATTATATACATCTTAAATGTTAAACTAAACCAACATATGCTTACTGAAACTATCTCCAATGAATACAGACAGAATTGCATTTTGAAGAATAAGGCGAGTACCTTCATCCACCTTCTGATTTTTTGCAGGCAGTCACTACTACAAATTATTTGCATTGGTCTCTGTTTCTTATGTTGGAAGTTTTTCACAAAGGTCTAATGACTCTTGGTTTTGGTTCATTGTTAAGAGTGAGTGAAAAGAAATCTTGGTTGGGAGTCCTTTTGACAAATGAGTTTAACCATAGGGTGATTGCATCTGGCAAGCTGAAACTTTCACTCTGGCAACCTCCAGTATCAATATCTGGAGAATGTTTCCCTTGTGAAGTCATTTGGATTCCTGCTTCAAGAGTGTAGTTCTATGCACCAGCCTCTTGAAATTCGACAGAAGGAAGGTGGCTGGAGTGCCAGAATTTGATATACAGATTTCCCTTAAGCCCCCAGATTTCCAAACTTGAGTCTCAACCCCTCTCCAAGCCAAATGCACTTGAGGTCCCAAATTTAGATCCTCTCAGTTCAATTTATTCAGGGTAAACCTTCCACCTGTGAGGGAGACCTGGACCTTCTGACTGTGGGTAGTTAGTGGGCTGTGTGAGGGGAGGCAGACTTTTGGAACTGACCTTCTTCCCTTGCTTCATCCTTACTCCCTGTGGTACCCCGTGGCTCCACGACCTTTCAAGTTGTGTGAGATAAAGATTTTCTCCCCAAATTTCTCTGAATAATTAGATTTTGTGTACTTAACAACTTGCAAATTGTTTTATATGATGTAACAAATTTGGGCAAATGTATAAACAGAAACAAAAAAAATTTGGTACAGTGTAAGCTTTGTCATGTATTAGTGACATGCTTATTTACATCAGCCTCTGAAATCATTGAGGGGGTATTTTAAAGAAATACTTTTGCTTAATGATGATAGCCAGTATCCAGCATCTTAATGTTGTCCATACAATTCCTTCTTCAGCAGGAAAGTTTTAATTTGATTTCAGTAGGGAATTGTATAACCCACGACACTTTCCTACTGAACTTGGAAGACATGGTCAGATTTTTCGTATGGTGACAGTTATTAGAATCCTGTAATTAGTCTGCAAAACTTTTATGAAATATTATCTTATGAAACAAAACATTAGTATTATTTGTGAACTTGGTGTTACTAGTACAATGTAAGATTATTTTTGTAGGCAATCATAAAGTGGACATAACAGTACAGAATTTTCATGACAGTCGGCCGAGATTACAAACCGCACCAACATCTCGCTAAATCAGCACACATCCAGCAGGTGATGTGAGGAGAAACTGGGAAATTCCTACTTGAACCAGCGTAATAGAGAAGTTATATTTCTTTATGCATATTAGTAATATGTATCGCCTGTACTAAAAACAACAGATATATAATGTAGTTTATAAAAGAAAGAAGATGGGTCAGTATACTTCAGATCCTGCTAAATCTCTGAGCAAGTGGAAACAATTGAATTATTTTTCTCAGGCAGAATAAATCTCTTTCTAAAGTAATTAGGATGAGCAGATATAGGTAAAGATATCTGATTTTGAGGGAAAGTCTTCAGTCATTATTTGAATTTGTTGGTTAATATACCAAAATGTTTCCTGAAATAAAGAATCAGTACCTATATCGATATGCTTATTGTGGTTGCTTTATTAAGAAACTATTGGTTATTTTGTTATAAGCAACACCAGATGTGTCTAGGGCTGCAGCCTCTGAGAAGGGAGCCTCAAGCTCTTTATTACCTTTCTGTTGCTGCCATAACAAATTATTTCAAAGTTAGAAGCTTAAAAATATGCAACTTCATTGTCTTACAGTTCTGTAAAAGTCCACCAGTCTCATGGGGCTAAAATCCAGGCATCGGCAGGGACGCGTCCCTTTCCTGAGGCCCTGGGTGAGAATCCATTTCCCCTTCTACTCCGGCTTTTCTCGGCTACCCAAATTCCTTGGTTTGGAATCCCTTCCTCCAGCTTGAAAGCCACCCATATAGCATCTCTAGGAGCCTGCTTGTGTTTTCCCATCTCTTTGTGAAAGGAAAGACTTTCTACTTTTTTTATTCATATATTTTTTAAAGGTTTTATTTATTTATTTTTAGAGAGAGGGGAAGGGAGGGAGAAAGAGAGGGAGAGAAACATCAATGTGTGGTTGCCTCCCTTGTGGCCCCCACTGGGGGACTTGGCCTGCGACCCAGGCATGTACCCCAACCAGGAATTGAATCAGTGACTCTTGGGTTTGCAGCCCGAGTCAACCCACTGAAATATAGCAGCCTGGGCAAAACTTTCTACTTTTAAAGATTATGTATTAGATGGACCAACCTGGATGATTCAGCCTAATATCCCATTCTCAGGGCCCTTAAACTTATACCTAAAAAACCCCTTTTGCCATGTGAAGTAACATGTTCAAAATTTGTGGAGGTGGGGTGTGAATATGTTTAGGGGTGATTATTCTTCCTGTCATAGGCACTGACTTTGAGTTTTCTGCAAAGCGGAGATGCACACCCAGCTCCAGATATCTTATTTCTGCAGCATAGTTCCTATACCGTTTTCTGGGAGCCTTGTTACCATACAATAGACCTTCTGTGTATTTTTTTTTTCATGAATTTGGCACATATAGAATTTCTATTGTGTTCCAGACACTGTACTAGGTATTGAGGAAATAAAAGTGAAAGACGGAGGTTCTGTTCTCAGGAACTTACAATGGAGTAAAAGATAATCACACAGGCCATAGGGATGAGCCCAGGGAACCATGGGATTGCACAGGGTTACCAACCACAGCCTTGAGATTTCAGGCAAGGCTCCCAGAGAGAATTACATCTAGGCTGTTAGAAATCCTTAGTGAAGAAGGATTGTGTGATTGTGTGTGGAATTGTGGAGGTTATAGTACCATTACATTTTTTACTTATTTTACTGTTGCATTCCTGAGACAAAGGAAGTACAAAAAACAGACCAGATTTCTGCCTTCATGGAGCTGAAAAGCTATAGTCCAAGACCCAAGGAGCGTCCCCATTTCCTGCACTTGGCAAGGGTGAGAACCTTTTTATATATCAAAGGCAAGACAAGTAAGGACAGAGACAGAGTGGTAAAGAACTGAAGCGGTTAAGACAGTTGACAGTCAAAATCTAAGAAGTTAGGAAGTGTCTACTTAAAAGCCTTATTTTTATTTTATTTTATTATTTTTTAGTTTTTCCCTGACTTCAAGTAATTTAATACAGTGCACTTGTGTTTCTGTGTTACAATGCATGTCTGTGTGTGAAACAGTACGTTGCTGAATGCAGCGGACGAAAGGATTCTTTTACAAAAATGTCAATATATATATCATGTCATTTTCAGGTATCAAGTTGTAACCCAGGTTGTTTCTTAATAGCTGTGGAGAGAACTTTTCATAACTTACTTGTTTTCTTTTTAAAACAGAGTTTACCTAGGTTTACAGCACGATACTTAATAACTTGAAGCAAAACCTACTACTTCAAACGAGACATTCATTTCTATGCTTCTCCCTATTCTACAACCAATCATTTTAACACACAAGTCTAAAAAAACATTAGAGCAAACTAGTAATTATCAATGTGCAACTTCTATCATGTTTCTATCATGATATTCTTCCCAGTATTAGCTTCAAAGCCAACTAAACCATAAACTTTTGTATGACTGTAGTTCTTTTTTTATTTAAACATATATGTATATATATTATTGTTGTTCATTTACAGTTGCCCCATTTTCCCCTCATCACTCTCCCCTGCCCTACCCCCCCCCCCCCCCCCCCATTCAATCCTCCCCCTCCTCCATTGTCTTTGTCCATGGGTCCTTTATACATGTTCCTTGACTTGCCCCTTCCCCTTCTTTCACCCATTATCCACCCCTGTCACACCCCCCCCTGCTGTCAGTTTGTTCTTTATTTCCGTGTCTTTGTACTATTTTGCTCACTTATTTGTTTTGTTGATTAGGTTCCACTTATAGGGGAGATTATATGGTATTTGTCTTTCACTGCCTGGCTTATTTCACTTAGCATAATGCTCTCCAGTGATTTTAGATAAGAGCATTGAAGACAGCAGAGGTATTTTGAATTTGAGGAAGTTTACCTATTAAGAGTGATTCTTTTTTAATCTCAGGGAAAATATTGGGTTGTTGATTATTTTGAGTGTTTTTTACCCTTTAGTTCACCTTATAAGATGAACTTCTTTTCCAGTAAAGAAGTTAGTTTCTGCAGACAAAAAGAGTAAAAAAGCCTTTAAATAGAAGATCATTTTTACCAAACCTAGTTACCGCTTACTAGGGAGAAAGGACTAATCTACAGAGCTGATTCATCATCCTGGTTTTCTTGTTTGGATTACGAGCTAAGCAGACCATTGATCTGACCGAAAAGATCACTTATGGCACCATTCCCAGCCAACTTTTGTGAATGCTTTCAATTGTCCCCTGGAACACCTTCTCACCCTTTGCCCTTCCTTAAACAAACAAACAACAAGGACCAAAAACCGACAGTATGGGCGATAATGCTATTCTCTGAACTTCCAAAGAGACTTTGTGAATTCTGGACAAGTTAGGAGAATGTTACCGAAACTGACGATGAGAGATGGGGTGAAAGAGGTGTAACAGCATCTCTGCAGTACTAGCTGGCAGAGAACTCCTGTTTTTAGTCCCATTATTCCCCATCCTGCTACACTCTATTTTTCTCTCTGTATTTCTTTAAAGTGTGGACTTCTGTTTGTCTCATTCATACTAAAACATCTTCTCTTGAAAAGGTAGATTGGGTCAAAGAATCTATAGTTTTAATACCAGAATGTTATTACTTCATCTTATCACAAGATGTTTATTACTTTCAGATAAAAACTCAATCCTTTTGTGTGTTAATTATCTTAACTAATCTAACATCACACTGACAAAAATAAATAGATGAGTAAGTACATTTTAACGTAGAGTGGGAGGAGGCGAAATAAAAAATAGACAGATGTGCTTATTAATGGTTTTTGTCATAAGAACTTGGAACTCTTAAGAGGATAGGAACTCCAGAATTTTCAAGTTGAATGGGAAATTTTTGTAATAAGATGTGATAACATGCATATTATTATATTATAAAGATTTGCAATTGTGACTTCATCACAGCTAAGGGAATGCATTTTTAATGAAGTGCACATTGTCACTGTGCAAAGCAATAAAATAAAAAAAGTTACAGAACTGAAACTTTAATATATATGATAATACACATAAATTTATTAAAGGTAAAAAGCAGAATTAATTATAATTCAGTACCCAGAGGGTGAATAAAATGGCGAAGAATTATAAAATAAAAATTTTATTTTGTAATTAGCTTAGCATAATAGAATAAAAAAAGACTTTTAGAAGTTTTGTTAACTTACAAAATATTTCATGGAAGGGAAGCAAGAAAATTGTTAATTACAAGCAGTACTCAAAGGGGAATCTATTCTATCTTGAAATAATGATTAAGTTTCTAATTAATTTGTGGTTTCATTTCTAAAACTATTCACAACAGTGTTTTGAACATTCTAAATAGTCAAGTGAAAACACAGGTAGACTTAAAGTATTTGTGAAACTCAAGCAGCTTTAAACATCAATGATGTTCTCCAAAGCTTCTTGGAAAAGCAACATGAAGTTAGACATTTTACTTTATTCTTTGAGGTCTTTTAACATAGTTATTAGTTTTTGTGATGGGCTACTTGTCCATGTATGAATTTGGTTGTTCTTAATATATCAGGAAATACACTTTTTTTTAGCATAGTGCTGCTGCTTTCACAGGTTTATTATGATGAAAAATATATATTAAAGAAATGAAGTAAAGCTACAACAGTCAAAACTTATTTTTTCAGTCTTTATTTGTAATCAGTACCTGTAACAGTGGGAAATTTTAACTCACTCACCATCCTTTTGACATTGTTTCTTTAAGTGCTGACTCTTGACTAATATGTAGCTTATAGATGAACAGCATGTTTGTATAGGAATTCTAGGAACTAGTTTCAAAAGATATAGACTCCAACCTTCAAGCATCCCAGCTCCAAGAGATTTGCTGACCTTCATCCATGGAGCCAGGATGATGCGAAGCCAGGAAGACTAAACCAGGATGATGCAAACCGGACCCTCACTTGCCGTATTGGAATGGACTGTGTCATCTGCATGTAGAGAACTTTTCAACCCCCTTCCTTGATCTCTTTGTTCTGTTCCCCTCTCCCTCCTTATACAGAACCTCGGCCTCCACTGAGAGGGGGAGATGGGCTTTGAGATGTGAGTCCCCCATCTTCCAGGTAGCTGGCATCTACGAATAAACCACTTCCTTTACATTAGCACCTTCCTCTTGAGTATTGGCTTTTGTAGTGACAGGCGGCCGGACCTGCATTTGGTTACGTACCTAAAAGTTTTAAAGCCTACCTAGTTTATAATCAGGCTTGATACATGTACATGTTTCTGAACTTCCAGAGAATGATGGAGCACACAGTTTTGGGTGAGCTACAACCTTAACCAGTATCGGATTCAGAGAGATCAAAATTTGTTTTCTGTGAATGAGCATAGTTGATAGACTTGACCAATAGTCTGTTTAGTAACTGTTCTGTCCCTAAGGGAGTAGGCGTATCTAGAAAGGACTCTTAGGGAAAATATTTTAGCACACTGTATTATATTTTAAGGCAAATGATACTGACATTTGCTTGATTAGCTCAACTGAAGTCAACTAAAAATTGATTGAATTCATCAGCTCATTACACAGAAGGCCAATGTGCTTGGTTAGTATTTTTAGATGCCACTCAGGGAGCTCCTGGCTTCTTGTTTGCCAGACTTTGACATTTAGTATATTATTTTTATGCAACTGAAATTCGTCGTTTATGTAGCATTGGGTACTTTTTATGGAATGAATTGGGTTCCCTAAAATGCATATGTAGAAGCCCAAACCACCAATGTGACTGGATTTAGAGAAACGGCCTTTAGACAGGTAATTAAGGTTAAATGAGGTCATAAGAGTGGGTCACTAATGCCATAGAACTGGCGTCCTTATCAGGGGAGAAAGAAATACAAGAAATCTCTCTGTCTTTCTCCCTGCATGCACACAGAAAATCAGCCATCTGAGGGCACAATGAGAAGGTGACTGTCTACAAGCCCTACCAGAGACCAACCCTGAAGTTACCTCGATCTTGGGCATTTGGTCTCCAAAACTGTAAGAAAATAAATTTCTGTTGTTCAAGCCACCTAGAAATTTCTGTGTTCTGTTATGGTAGCGCTGGCAGACTAACCCAGTGCCCACGTGGGAGGGTTGCTTGGATTAAGTTAATTATTTTGTGATCATAGATTTTGATGACCTTGGGTAAAGAGCCTGGAGATTCAGCTGTGAATGCATTCGAGAACCAGGCTGTGTTCCTTGCATGCGGTTTTGGAGCTTGTTTTATTTTGGGTACTATGAGAAAACGCAGGGAAAATAATGCAGTGCTCAACTGAGCAAGCTCTTGTTCCTCTAAATTTTCAGATTATATGAGTTATTATGTTTTTAATGTATATATTCATAAATTGTGTGAGTGTTTTAGTAGAATGTGTACCATGTTTCTCATGGTTTTGGAGTAGCGTGACCTGACACTAAGCTCAGGAGAGCCCTGCCTCTTAGTTCTGATTTTTGTGCCTTTTACAAGTTTATAAAGAGTTCACAATGGGTAAAGATATTTTAATGTGCATAATTCTATGAGGAGGTTATGGGAAGGATAGTAAGTCCTTCCTCATATGTAAAACCTATTTATTTGACCATTTATTAAGAGAAAGCAAAACTTTCCTATTTTTTTGTTGAGAGCTAAACAGTTACTAGTAATCATGCCTTCATAAATTAAAAAAAAACTACTCTTATCTCCTTTTCTCCATTTCATGGAAATGTGTACTTTTTATTCTTTCCACATAAGTCAGCTAAGATGGAATAGTTTTTAATTTGAGTGGTATGCCGGGGTCCATGCCCCAGGCAGGTCAAGGGGGTAGCCTCAGGTGGAGACGGCATCGGCAGGGGGAAGAAGGACATGAGAGGTGCGGTTTCAGGCTCGTCAGCCAGGCATCTTTGCTAGGCTTCAGAGTCTTTTATTTATACAATTTTTTGCAAGCTCAAGTGGTGCGGGGGTTTTACATTTTGAGTGGTTTTCTCATAATACATTTGCTTTGCAAGAGTTCCAGACAATCATGATATATGTATTAAACAAGCCAAATGGGTGTTGCAATTAAACTTTTGCTTTGCAAGCTTTAGCTCTAATCTTGCTAGTTGGCAAGCTTTTAGCTCTAATCTTACTAATTGATCAGCAAAGTGTCTAACCACATTGTCTAATACCTTGATTTCTCGGAGCTCGGCACACTCCTTGGTTACATTGAACCAACCACATGTCTGGCACGAGGGCTGGCATGAGACTGTTTCAGCTTTCTCTAGTAGGGGCACGCAGAAGACTCTTGTGGTTATGTGGCTAATGTCTGTCTCTTACTTTTCATCTGGTGTTATCCACCAAGTCCCTGGATCATTATGATAGACTCGCCTCATCTGCCTTCTTAGAGCATTTCTGGTTTTTATATCTAAGGTACACCATGGCGGGGGGGGTGCTTCTCTTAATGGCTTCCCAAAGAGGTAGCTTCTGTTATTTTGTCCATCTCCCTTTGTAGTTTACCCATTGGGAGCCCTCATATGCACACCAGTGAATGATAAGGGTGGATCAGTGGGCTGGGGAGTTGTGAGGGGATAGGTCCAGGGGAACTGATATAAAGCAGACCAAACTAACCTTTTGGATCTAATTCTAATCTCTGAGGCCCTAATTCTGCCTGATGTGGTGGGAGCAAATGAGGGCGTGGGACTTGGGCCAAAGAGTTTCCTCCATTCCCGTTCCTTCTTGTACCATCTAGGGGGGAATTCGGGAGTGAGGGCACTTTCTGCTTGACTATCATTTTCTCTGTAATTTCCTAAGAACTCCATTTTCTCAGTGGAACTGCCATCCATCCCAGTCCCACATGAAATCACACTGACCCCAAGCAAAGGAAGCAATAGGATGATTAAACAGAAAGCCCGGTGGTTTCTCCTGCCGAGTCCACTGTGCAGACTCGCGGTGCCCTCTGCGACTCTGTCATCATACAGTAGGGCTGGACCACCTCCTGGTATGCATTCAAAAAGAGGAAAAATGTTTTGGGTGTACATTCCGTTCCAAAAAAATACTGCTATTTTCCAATTTTGCAAAAAATGGAAACATTTACCTATTTTTATACATTGCAACTTTGGAAATAAGTACTACTGTTTTGTAACACTACACCTTTTATTTGTGGCAGCGCACTACTGCAGAAAAATGTGGACGGACTGGGTGGGCCTTGCATCCTGGCACAGTCACTTAATATTATTGAAGTCATTTTACTTTTTGGATTTGGTTTCCTTAATGTAAAGTGTGGCTATAATTCATGTCTTCATGGGTTCGTTAGAAAGACTACGTAAAATGTTTGTAGTTCTACTTAACATGGTAACAGGCACATATGCCATGAAAGCTATTTTCTAAAGAATGAAATTTTGAAGAGATTATGTTACCTCTTTATACTCGAGGTTGCCAGAAGTTGGACCTAAGGTTAGCATGGATGTTTTTCCAGAGGGTCCTATGTTTCCAGGTGGTGCTGAGATCAGTATACCGGCATGGGCCCATCTCCCGTTTGTCCTTGCTTTCCAGGGTTTGTGGAAGGATGCACTGCAGTAGTGCTGTCTGCAGGCACTTTTCACAGGCCACTCACTGCACACTGAATTGTAGCCAGGGACATTGTGATCATCAGCCACCCTTCGATGATCAGCTACTGCTCATTTCCCACTCTGGTAGCCAGGTTTGGGTTCTGGGCAATGACACAGTGATTTGGGAACTGGCTGCATCTATAATTCCAGGGTTTCATTTGTGGCAGAGTCTGTGCTGAATCAAGCAGTTGTGAAACAGAGACGGAGTGGGGGCTCCTTAATATACTCTGTCTGTCATCATTCCAGGTAATTTTTCACGTTATTTAAAAGGTGAACATAGAAAACTATTTGAAGGGAGATAAATTGAAAATGCAGGTATCTTCCATGGACTTTTTTTCTTTTATAAACATACTTGTTTTTAACCAGGGAAAGATTTCAGTAATATATAAATGTGGCAGGAGAGCCTCTACTGGGTGATGATTGATATACAATGTGGCAACATTGGAAAACTAAGAAGTACCTTGGAACTAGTCCAAAGTAGTGACAACAATTGGAAATAAAACTTGTCCATATAGCAATAGAAACAGAAATAAATCACTTTGAGTTTTTCATGACTATATTATTCAGATGCTTGATCTTGTTGCTACTCGATGTACTTCTATCCATATTATAAAGGGAAGTGAATGTTTTCCTTAATGACTGCTGTTTTTAGTAAAGTGGTTAGTGGATATGAGTAAATTATACACATAGAAAGAAAACCAATGTCAGGAAATATCACATGTGTCTGATAAATATAATAAAAGTACTGGATCATCATAATCACATATGGTACTTAAAGGAAACAAAAATTAGCACAAGACATAGACACTAAATATATATTTATTAAATGAATAATTCCCTGGTGGAACAAAGCTTATGTATCTTAAGAATAACTCCCTAGGAGAAGATATTTACAAACAATAGCTCCAATAAGGTGTTGATATCCAAAATATGTAAAAATTCCTGTAATTCAACACCAAACACACAACCCAATTGGAAACAAACAGGCAGAGGACCTGAACAGACACTTATTCCAAAAAGACTTACAAATGGCCAACAGACGTGTGAAAAGACGCTCAACTTCACTAGCTATTAGGGAAATGGAAATCAAAACTGCAAAGAGATACCACCTCACACCTGTTAGAATGGCTATTATCAACAAGATAGGTAACAGTGCAAGTGTTGGAGAGGTTGTGGAGAAAAAGGGGCCCTCATTCACCACTGGTGGGAATGTAAACTACTGCAGCTACAAAGGAAAGTTGTATGGAGCTTCCTGAAAAAATAAAGAATAGAGTTACCCAAACAATTTGAAAACCTTTATTCACAAAGATATGTGTATCCCTATGTTCATTGTAACCTTTTCCACAGTAGCCAAGACATGGAAACAACTGAAGATTGGATAAAGAATATCGGAGTACCACTCAGCCGTAAGAAAAAATGAAATACTGCCATTGGTGGCAACATGGGTGGGTCTTGAGAATATTACGGTAAACAAAATAAGGCAATCAGAAAAGGTTAAGGATTGTATGATTTCACTCCTATGTGGGATATAAGCTGAAAGCAACAAATGAGCAAACAAGAAAAACAAAAAAAAAAAACTCATAGACACAGACAGTAGTATGGTGGTTACCAGGGGGAAGAGGAGTGAGGCAGTAGTGAAGGGTAGAGGTTGCTAAACAGATGGTGACAGAAGATGATTCGACTTTCAATGGTGAGCACACAATGCAATGTACAGACAACTATTACAGAAATGCGCACTTGGAACCTGAATAATGTTCTTAACCAATGTTACCCTAATAAAGTTAATAAAAATAAATTTAATAAATTTAATGGAAAATAAAATATGGAAGAAAAGAGTGACTCCTCAAGTGTGACATGCTTCTATTTCATAGGGGTATTTCTATGTATACATATTTTTTTCATATTAACTAATTTATGATGTGACATAAATAAGAAGGAGGAAATTCCTATGTACATGTATTTTTTTGGTACTAATTAGTCTATGATGTGACATACATAATAGGAAAGAGATTGGAAAAAATCTTATTGAAGAATACAGAGCCAATAAGAAACTATTAAATAAACTGCACTTCTCTCCAATGCCACGTGACCTAACCCTACGGTTCTCTCCTATACCTCGATATGCCTTCCCCTGTTGCAGGCCAGCTTACACCAGATCCATGAGCACTGGTTTGTGGAAGACCAAGCCCCACCCATTTCTCGGCAGGGTTGGATATGGGCAGGATGCCGCTACACAGGGGCAGGCGACCAGGGGCAGTTCATCCCAAATCTAGCTTATGGCTTGCATGATGTGCCTGTGGAAATACTCATTGACCTCTGAAAAACAAAGGCCTGTTCCCCCACCTAAAAGGATTAAGCCATTTAGCAAACCAGCAATCTGAACACTAAAAGCAGAAGCAACTAATTGCTAGAGAAGCCATTTACTAAGAAATATCTAAACAGTTCTTTCCAAAGCCAGAAATTTACTACTGAGCAGAAATGTTTTATTACTAGGAAAGTTAGAAAGCTTTAACTAAAAATCATAGACTAAAAGATTTTAGTAAAAGGTTAAACAAAACAATAGATTCACATCTCAGAAAAATGTAAATAGAACCTTCCTGTCACCTGATAGGTAGTCAAACATCTAAGCTCTAACAAATGGAGTTAAAGAATGTCTTTGCCTACATGTCAGTCCTCTTGAATCTCAAAGGTACAAAGAGCAACCTCTGCATACATCTTTAACTCAGAAAGATTTAAGACTTTGAAAATATATGTTTAGCCATTAACTAGGACCTAGAGTTTTGTAGTTTAGTACTGTTTCCTGGCTAATAGGTAGATTAGCAAACCTCCTTATCATAGCATCCATTTGTTTAAGCCTAGGTGAAAATTAAAGTACTCTTGTATGTCAACCTTTTAGAGCTGTTAATGATTTGTAGTTGTCCCTACTGATTGTAAAAAGAAACCTTTTAAAAATAAAGGAAATTTTGCTGTGGTTGTTCAGTCAGTGGGAGAGAGCAAAGACTCCTGACTGGGCCCCTGCATTCTGAAAAAGAGTGTTGGACTCATTCATTGTGCCTTGCCACCCCTCCTTCAGAGCTACGCATCTCCTAAGAGGTTGCAGTAAAGCTGGACTTCTGCATTCCCCTAGGCTTCTTGTGTCTACTCATCCCTAGTAGCAGGCCCAGCTTCTTCATGCAATGTCTCTATTCTCCTCTACCCATCAGCATCTTGGATATCTTTTTTTAAAGTGTATTTTATTGATTATGCTATTACAGTTGTCCCAGTTTTTTCTTGCCTTTATCCCTCTCCAACCTGCACCCCTCCCCCACCCTCCTGTATCCACGCCCCCCACCCTTAGTTAATGTCCATGGGTTGTACATATAAGGTCTTTGGCTTTTCCATTTCCTATACTATTCTTAACCTTCCCCTGTCTATTTTGTGCCTACCACTGATGCTTCTTATTCCCTGTACCTTTTCCTCCATTTTCCCCTTTCCCACTCCCTACTGATAACCCTCCATGTGATCTCCATTTCTGCACTTCTGTTCCTATTTGGGTTGTTTGCTTAGTTTTTGTTTTTGTTTTTTAGGTTCAGTTGTTGATAGTTGAGAACTTGTTGTCATTTTACTGTTCGTAGTTTTTGATCTTCTTCTATTTTTTAGATAAGTCCCTTTAACATTTCATGTAATAAGGGCTTGGTGATGATGAACTCCTTTAACTTGACCTTATCTGGAAAGAACTTTATCTGCTCTTCCATTCTGAATGATAACTTTGCTGGATAGAGTAATCTTGGATGTAGGTCCTTGCCTTTCATGACTTGGAATACTTCTTTCCAGCCCTTTCTTTCTTTCTTGCCTGCAAGGTTTCTTTTGAGAAGTCAGCTGATAGTCTTATGGGAACTTCTTTGTACAACTCTCTGCTTTCCTCTTGCTGCTTTTAAGATTCTCTCCTTATCTTTAATCTTGGGTAACTTTATTATGTGTCTTGTATTTCTTCTTGGATTTAATTTCTTTGGGACTCTATGAGCTCCCTGGACTTCCTGGAAGTCTATTTCCTTTGCCAGATTGGAGAAGTTCTCCTTCATTATTTGTTCAAGTAAGTTTTCAACTTCTTGCTCTTGTTCTTCTCCTCTGGCACCCCTATGACTCAGATGTTGGAGTTTTTGAAGTTGCCCCAGATGGTCCTAAGTGCCTCCTCATTTTTTTGAATTCTTATTTCTTGCATTCTGTTCCGGTTGGATGTTTATTTCTTCCTTTTGTTCCAAATCATTGGTTTGAGTTCTGGTTTCCCTCCCTTCACTGTTGGTTCCCTGTAAATTTTCCTTTGTTTCACTTTGTATAGCTTTCATTTCTTCCTTCATTTTGCAACCTAGTGAAATAAATTCTGTGAGCATCCTGATTACCAGTGTTTTGAACTCTGCATCTGATAGGTTGTCTGTTTCCTCATTGCTTAGTTCTTTTCTGGAGTTCAGATCTGTTCTTTCATTTTGGCCACATTTCTTTGTCTTGGTGTACCTGTTCCATGGTAAGGGGCAGAGCCTTAGGTGTTTGCCAGGGTGGAGCAACCCTCTTTGCTGAGTTGTGGTGCTATCTGTGAGGGAGGGGTCAGAGAAGGAACAATAACTCTTGTTCAGCTCTCACCCCACTTTCTGTCCTTCCCCCACTTCCCTTTCAGGAGCTGATTCCCAGGTGGGTGGGTGTGTTTATGTTTTAGGACCCTGTGGGCCTCTCCAACGAACTCTCTTCTGAGACTGGGAGTTTCTCCCACTGCTGCAACCCCTACAGGGTTTTATAGTCAGAGTTTTTGAGGATTTATTTCCCCACACTAGATCCCTGGGTTGCATGGTTTATCTTGCTCCCCAGTTGTTCCTTCCTGCTTATCCGTACACAAATGTGTGAAATCCCATCTGCTAGCCACCACTTTGCCACTGTCCTCTCTATCCCAGCTGTCCATCTCCACCCCTCCTACCCGTCTGCATGAATTTTTCTTCTTTAATTCCTTGGTTGTCGGACTTTCATGCAGTTTGATTTGCTGGCAGTTCTGGTTGTTTTTGTTTTTAAATATGTTGTTCTTCTTTTCATTGTGTGAGGAAGTGAAGTGTTTCCACCTATGCCTTCAACTTGAATTTCATTCTAGCGTCTTGGATATAGTGATTGTCAGTCTGAACTTATCCTGTTGTTAAGAGTGTGGAAAGGTCTGAGAACTCCTTAGCATACAATTACACCAATATTGACTTACTGTATTACTCTTTGACTTGGCAACACACTTGGCGTTCATTGAGTACTAATGAGTTGCTGCTGAATTAATTTACAGGCAGAGGTTACCTGGGTGAGAAAGAGAGGCAGGGAGAGAGAAAGGGTGTTTCTGCATCTGAAATGGCATGAAAGGAATGAAGAACAGTCCACGCATAGAATATTTTCCATGGTGTTCTGACTGAGACTGGCTGTGTAGCAGACGGGACACTACATGGGAGTGACTGA
Source organism: Micronycteris hirsuta (assembly GCA_004026765.1). Taxonomy (NCBI): domain Eukaryota; kingdom Metazoa; phylum Chordata; class Mammalia; order Chiroptera; family Phyllostomidae; genus Micronycteris; species Micronycteris hirsuta. The sequence continues at coordinate 36,091 of PVJI01010473.1, forward strand.
ACCTGGAGTGCAGACCTGGTTTACCAAGGGTGGAGCAAGACCTGCCAACTCCTGCCCTCCCACAGTTGTTTCCAGAGAGAGTGGTTCAGACCTGGTTTTCAGCATTTGCAATGTGGCAAATGATGGGTTAATATTGTTTCTATTAAATTAGAGGAGGGGCAATTTTGATTACGTTTCAGTATATTGGAAAAGAGGTATAGAATTCTAGGTCACATAATAAATTGAAGAAATGTTTCACCAAATTGAGATTTATTTTTAAAGGAGGAGTATAATTTAATATGTACCAGAGATGTTTTTATGCTGATATAAAGTGTAAAATAAATACCCTGGATAGAACAAATAAATCACTTAAGCAGAAGCATAAGTTCAAATTGGTAATTAACAGTATTAATTTTGCAAGCTATCATGAATAGTTGATATTATAAAACTAGAAATAACTATTCTAGGATATTTATTATTATTCAAACTTCTATTGGGGAATTGCTATAATTTTCATCCTTGGGTTTTAGAAAATTTCTAGAGAAGTGAGAATTAAGAAGATGGAATATAGTAGGGCACATTTTGAAAAGAGACTCTAAAAGAGTCAATATATTGAAGGTTTTAAAAATTAGGATGGGGGAAATTCATAACTGTTTTCAAGCATTTGAAAGGGAATTATGAAAGGATTGTGTTCAATTATCCTCCATCTCTACTAGAGACTGAAAGAGAACAGGGGGCTTAATTTGTAGCAAGAGGAAGAATTCATTTAGCTAGAATTTTGTTTTTTGCCCAAACCGTGATTAAACACTACAATAGTTGACTGAAAATTGTTGTGAATATAGATGAACTTAAATTCTTATTCATATGAATATATATTCAATATGTTCACTTCATGCTTTTTGGTGATCTTATACAGACTCTAGCATTTCAACAGAGTTAAAAGCATTGGGAGAAATATATTTGCTAAGAGGTGTTTTCCCTTTCAACATTCTTTTTGTTTTATCCTTTAAGGTAAAACCCAGCACACATTGTCTGCTTTGATATCTGAACAAGCTTACGAACATCTGTACTAAAAAGAAATGAGAGAGGCCAGGTAAAGGGCATTGGATTCTTTTTTTGCCTTTCCTTTTTCCCTCTGGTCACCAAGTAAATGTAAAATTCATTTGAGAAGCTGCTGAGAAGTTGTGTGGGCTGCTGCCTTCCCTGCCAGCCATGCCTGTGAAGGGAGACAGGCTGGACTTGTGGCATTTTTCAGGTCCATTTCTTAAACTCACTTCGTGGTAAACAGCTTCGGTGAGCTTTTCAAATGACTCCGAGGATATGGAGCACCTCCCTGCTGTTCTACATTAGCGTACAATTTAGCAGAGACTTAAAAGCATTTCACAGTCTCAGAACAGAATCATAAAATAAATTCACCAAGTCCTTCAGAAAAAACTCAAAAAGACTCTTTTTCCAGTGGGCATATCTTAAAATTTCCCTTCAGGTTATTGTTAGGAAGAGGGATGTCTGGCTCACATCTTTGCAAGCTCAGACACAGTAAATCATCGCCCTCCTACGCTGTTTGCTGTCCACAGAACCCAGGCTTGGGAACTGGTTGTGGGGTGTAGTGTGTGTGTGTGTGTGTGTGTTTCTATCCTTGTAACAGTCAGCGAGTACGCAGTAGGAGCCTAAAGGGAAGGACAAGAAGACAATAATTAAATACTTGGAATTTAAAAGCAGGCAACAGAAAAACCTAGGAGCTGTCACAATTTCGAAGGCAAATTCCACAGATGCAAGATTCTACTTCTGACTCTGCTGCTTACTTTCCACCTTGCAAGTCCTTGGGTGGGTTACTTGATCTTTTCAGTCTCAGTTACTTCATCCATGAGCAAGGAATAATAATCATAACTATTTCACAGACTTTCTATGAGAATTAAATCCAAAAATGAATGCAAAGTGACCATTACATGATAAGCATTCCATATGTCAGCTGTGATTGCTAGCATTGAAGAAAGAGTTCAAAGAATATCATAAATGGCAAAAATCTGTGGCTGAATTACCTGTTGTTGCTAGAAGTTTGTGACCTCAGCCTTCTGCAGAACAATTCTGGATGAGTGCACCTGCCCGCTAGGCAGGATAGATATGCTGCTGGGCACTTCACTCCCAGAAGGCTCTTGTTCGAGACTCGCTGCTTTGCAGGGCACCTGCTGCTCCTGCTCCCAGTCCCCAGAGGATTCGTGTTTGGGTCCAGCTTTGCCAGATCAAGTGGGACAGTCTCCTGTCTCTATGAGTATGCAATCCTCAGGGGTTTCCAGCTGCTTTCTTGCCATTTACTCCCAGCTTCATTCCTGTGAAGTAGATGGGTAATTAGCATGGATTTTATAGCTACCTTAGGAGAGAAAAGGAACTAACCAAGCACAAATGAATGTGACTGAGAATTTAATTGTCTGTTGCTTCCTTCTTAGCAACCTACATGCATTGTGTAAATATCTTTTAGCTGCTCAAGTTCACCTGTGGTGAAATTCAAGTTCTTTTCCTTTTAAATAATAATTTATCCCTAAGGGAGTTTTTCTCATTAACAACAACAAAATTGCACAAACTTGCCAGTTGACTATGTGATGAAATTTATTCTCTATCATTATTAAAATAAAATAATTATAGCTGTAGAAGAAAACAAGAACAATCACATCTCGGGTTTTTGTGCATCAAGCTGCATAAAGGATTCTCTTTGACCTCTTGGAAAAGTTAACATGCGTGCTAGTATTCAAATAACCATACTGTTAAATATCCACCCACCACTTTCTATCTTTGCCTCCCTCAATCCCGGTGCACGTGGAGAATCCGAATTTTAGATTCATATACACTCTGAAGAAAAAATAATAACAAACAATATTTGTTGGGTAGTTTCTATGTATCAGGCCCTGCCTTAAGTCCTTACACATGCAGGCTTGTAGAAGACATAAGGGGCCAAAAGAAAAGTGAAGTTCTATGCTTTTTGATATTTCTAGGAGCGAAAGCTCACTGACCCACTATTTTATTTTATTTTTTAATTTAATTTAATTTAATTTAATTATTTAGTTATTTTATTTTTGGTGGAGGCATCCAGACTTGTGAATTTATTTCTGGTGAAGTAGAAGCATTCTGGATCTGGACATGTGTTCATTTTGTTTTGAAAACAGGGTTCTAGTTTATCATCAGTCAATTATTTTTATAAGAGCCTGGGTCTCCTCTTGCTCAAGTTTCTCTTTTTTTCCACATTGGGGATCCTATTTTAGATTCAGATGGCATTGACTGATATGATTATTAGTTTAATTAATGCACATTTTGAAAATGTATCATTAAACAACTAAAGTGGATTTCAAAGACAACTATAAATTGACTTTAGGATTGTTAAAGTTTCCTTTTAGAAGGAGGACAACTGACTTTAGCCCTAAAATGAAGAAAAAGCCCACTACATTGAGCAAACACATTTTTAAAAAATTTTAAAGTTTATTTTTGGCAGCTAATATAAATAAAACACCTGCTAGAATCTGAGAGCGGGTACAGGCAGTTTTCCTTATCACTAATCTACTTCAAAAATTCTGTTGTTCACCCCCTTTTAAAGACCTTTTTGAGGGCGTTTCCATCCTTCATGCCCTTGCTGGACAGATTATGCTTGTTTTGAGCTGCTGCCTCTACAAGCTGAATTCGACTCAATGATTTTATCCGTGACCTAATTTCATGGAAACACTGCACTGAAAACTGCCTGTGCAGGAGACCAAAAATAGCCGTATGTTACTTTGAGTAGGCACACCAAATTCTTTTCTCCCACCTTGTGGAGCATCTTCTTGTACTAGAAAGTGAACTCCAAGTTGGGAGGGTTCACAGTCAATGCCCTGCAGTGACCTGAACAGGCCACCAGTAGGTCATGCTCAGTGTCTGGTCTTCAGCACGGACTGGGGAAAAACATCCTTGGTGGCTTTGCTGTGTACGCAATAAATAGATATTTAATTTTCATTGTCTTCTATTCCCAAACATAGTTTGTGGATCTCAAATAATACCCAGCAAGAAAAATTTTGATTTATATAAAGTAAAATACTTAGGTAAGAATATAATAATAAGATAATGATTATTTCAATTATTATAGTAGGGAGAAAGATGAAGAGAGTGAAAAAAGAATATGTTCAAATAATTAAGTGATATAAAAATGTAGTATTACTTTTGAGTTTTATACTATATGAAAACTAAAAAATCTGGTAAGTATATGGAAACAATCAATTTTAAAATAAGCCTTTATTATTCTAAGTATGAAAAAATAGGAAGAAAATGTTACAATTTATTTCAAGTATCAACCAGGTATAAATTGTATCAAATTATGTATTTACTTGGTCCAGGTCAATGAGGTTAAAGATCACTTTGATTTATTTTTATACAAAATATAGAATAACAAGAAAGTAAAAAATTTGTTGTGTTTGATGCTATTACTGCCACTGTATCCATTTAAGCTTGCAATTGCATGAGCATTTTAAATGAAGTAAAACATGAAACTTTGAACCTAGTCATTTGTTATATTTCCAAATTCCCACAAGATGGCAGAATTTCAGAGCATTTTAGAGTATGTGCAGAGCTAGGTAGCTAGAATTATTTTTAATCTTGTAACTAGGTTAAGCGCAAATCCTGTTTTCTGATCGGTGATGCAAAGAAACTCACACAGAGCAAGGTCCAATTCTTCCCGTTGTTATTTACAGATTCTACTACATCGAGGTAACAAGACAATGGATTGTGCCGGGTTCAGAATGCTCCTCGCTTAGAGAACCCTTTTCTTTTTTATAACTCTGATTTGAGGTCATTCATAATCACCCAGGAAAGTGCTGTCTCATCTGTGTATTTCATTTAGTTTATTCGTGAGGGTCAGAGATGAGCTGGGAGACAGGATTTAACAGATGGAACTCCTCGTCTTGCTACCTCAGAGGTTCTGGCCACATGGCAGAGTGGCTCTGCAAGCAGCGAGGAGCAGTCAGTCCTGTCCATCACCAGCCTTGCTCCTGTGAATATTAAGTGATTGGGTTTTGTTCCATAGGGCTTGATATGCTCCGGGTGATACGGGCTTGTTGTTGGAGAACTTGGGAAAGCAAACTCCTGTTCTTTCGTTCCTCCTTAATTTTTATCTTTTTTCTCCTCCTCTCCCTCCTTTCCATCTTCCTCTCCTTTGCATCCTCCCCTGTCTCCTCCTCCTCTCTATCCCCCTTCCCTCCCTTCCATAGCCTAAGAAAGGAGAGGGCATTACCGGAAGCAAATTGGAGTAAGCTATTCTGAGTAGAAGGCTAAAAATAGAGGTTTAAGTTTAGCACCTGTTTCAAATCTTTCTCTTTCTTTTTCTTTCTTTCTTTCTTTCTTTCTTTCTTTCTTTCTTTCTTTCTTTCTTTCTTTCTTTCTTTCTTTCTTTCTTTCTTTCTTTTCTTTCTTCCTTCCTTCCTTCCCTTCCCTTCCCTTCCCTTCCCTTTCCTTTCCCCTTCCTTCCTTCCTTTCTTCCTTTCTTCTTTCCTTCATTATTGTTCATTTACAGTTGTCCCTATTTCTCCCCCCACCACCGCCGCCATTACTCTTTCCTGCCCTACCGACCCCTACCTCTCACATTCAATTCTCCACCCTACCTTTGTCTTTGTCCATGGGCCCTTTATACATGTTCCTTGATGACTCTTCCCCTTCTTTCCCCTGTTATCCCCCTCCGCCCTCCCTTCTGGTCAGTTAGTTTGTTGTTTATTTCAATGTCTCTGGTTATATTTTGCTCACTTGTTTGCTTTGTTATGAGGTTCTATTTATAGGTGAGATCATATAGTATTTGTCTTTCACCTCCTGGCTTATTTCACTTAGCATACTGCTCTCCAGTCCCATTCATGCTGTCATGAAGGGTAGGAGCTCCATCTTTCTTTCTGCTGCATGGTGTTCCATTGTTTAAATGTACCACAGTTTTTTGATCCACTCATTTACTGATGGGCACTTAGGCTGTTTCCAGCACTTGGCTATTATAAATTGCATTGCTACGAACGTTGGGGTGCATATGTTCTTATGGATTGGTGTTTCAGCATTCTTAGGGTTTAATCCCAGCATTGGAATTGCAGGGTCAAAAGGCAGTTCTATTTTTAGTTTTCCATACCATTTCCACAGTGGCTGTACCAGTCTGCATTCCCACCAACAGTGCACTAGGGTTTCCTTTTCTCTATAACCTTGCCAGCACTTGTTTGTTGATCTTGTTATGATGGCTCTTCTAATTCACATGAAGTGGTATCTCATTGTGGTTTTAATTTGCATCTCTCTGATGCTAGTGATGCTGAGCATCCTTTCATATGTCTCTGGGCCCTCTTTGTGTCCTTCTGGGAGAAGTACCTGTTGAGGTCCTTTGCTCATTTTTTAATTGGGATTTTTATCTTCATGGAATGGAGTTGTGTGAGTTCTTTATATATTTTGGAAATCAAACCCTTATCCGAGGTATCATTGGCAAATATATTTTCCTATATGGTTGGTTCTTTTTTAATTTTGCTGAGTTTTTCTTTTTGATTTGATGAAGTCCCATTTGTTTATTATTTCCTTTATGTCCCTTGCTCTAGGGAACATGGTGAAAATATTGCTGCATGTAATATCTGAGATTTTCCTGCCTATGTTCTCCTCTAGGACTTTCATGGTATCACAACTTATATTTAAGTCTTTTATCCATCTTGAGTTTACTTTTGTGTATGGTGTAAGTTGGTGGTCAAGTTTCATTTTTTTGCATGTAGCTGTCTAGATTTCCCAACACCATTTGTTGAAGAGGCTATTTTTACTCCATTTTATGCTGCTGCTCTCTTTGTCAAATATGAATTGGTCATAGAGACTTGGGTTTATTTCTGGGCTGTCTATTCTGTTCCATTGGTCTATGTGTCTGTTCTTATGCCAGTGCCAGACTGTTTTGATTACGGTGGCCTTGTAATATAGTCTTATGTCAGGTATTATGATACCTCCTACTTCATTCTTCTTTCTCAAAATTGCTGTTGCTATTCAGGGTTGTTTATGGTTCCATATAAATTTTTGAAATGTTTGTTCTATATCTGTGAAATATGCCATTGATATTTTAATAGGGATTATGTTGAATCTATAGATTGCTCTTGGTAGTAAGGACATTTTGATAATGTTAATTCTTCCAATCCATGAACATGATATATGCTTCCATTTATTTGTGTCTTCCTTAATTTCTTCAGTGTTATGTAGTTTTCTGAGTATAAGTCTTTGGCTGAGTTTATGTTAGTCTTCCTTTTGTCTCCATAGGTGGGGCTTTGTATTCTTTTAATGTCTTACATTTCTTCATCTATGCATAGGGTCATCTGGGCATAAGTGATAGTACTTTTTTGAAGTCACTTTTCTAAATTAGTGTTTTAGACAGCTAAATTAGACAGCTAGACAGTTCCTTCATTTGATAAGTAGGATAGATGTAATTTTGAAAATTATCTTATCTAAGTGATTACCTTTATGCTAAGATTGTAATTCTGCCTGAATCCACCTGGAACGTACCCAGTACTAGTGGGAGGTTATTTATATTACAAGATGCCAAAACTCATGAGAAGATAATGATTTACTGAATTACCAATGGCAAGCTCTCTAAATTGACAATGAAAAGTTTATCTAGTAATGTTGGAACTCCTAATTATGGGATTTTGTTTTTTAGTGATGTTACTAGGGTATCTATCTGAACTTGTGAAGTGATTGCGTTAGATAGTTTGGTGGAGGCTTGCATTTATAGCTGATATACACTTGGGGGCATTTATTTTTGTGACCTAACTTTGACTTGTTGCACAAACAGCTTTCAAAATGCTTATGGGCACCACGAGGGCAATACTTCTTAAGGTTCTGCAAACCTGTTTCTTTTGGCTCCTCATCAACTACCTGGAGGGCACAGCCACTGAAAAGGGGCATCTCAGTGGCAATAATGAATAGCAACTTTGAAATCTGCTTAATTGTATACTCCTAATGCCAGAGACTCCCTTGAAGGGAACAGACTCTGCTACACTCCGCTTCCCCGCCTCTGGTGTGCAGACTGAATAGCATCTCTCCTGTTCCACCTTGACACGCATTTGAAAAAATTCAAGGTGATTCTGTTTATAAGAGAGCTCCCAGTATGAAATAAATATCTTCTGTGAAGAAAATAAAAGCTCCTGAATGTGGAGGGTTTGTCAGTTTTTTTGTTTTTGTTTTTTTTTTTCCTCCCCATTCTGAGTTTTGGAGAAACTGCTAGCAACATAGAACATTCTGAGTTTTGGAGAAACTACTAGCAACATAAAAAATTCTCATTTAAAATATTACAAAGATGATCTATAGCCTACTCTAGTGGTTAAATATAGAGATAAAAATATCCAGTTGCAGAGAGCTGAATCTACTTTAACTAGTTTAAATACAAAGGGATTTATTACTGAATATTAAATAGCTTATAGAATCATTGGGAGGAATAGACTCCCAAAGTCACACCACAGAAATCAGCTGCAAATTTGCTGCTGCTGCTGCCTCCTCAACCAGGTGGTTTTTGTGATGAACAGGGAAGGAAGTTGCTGCAACAATTTCCAGCTTCAAAACAATGCAGATCCTGCTACGAGCCACCCCAGCAAATGAGTGTGTTGTGCCTGCCTTACTCTGACTTACCTCAGTTCAGAACTCTCATAAGCATCTAATGGGAAAAACAGAATCACATCTGGAACACAAGCTACAAGGGAGTTAGGCACATTTTTCGCAATGGATTTTATGACAAGAAAGATAACAAATGAATTTTTAGGATTAATTTTATCACCTGGATAAAATTTAACACTTGCGATGCTGATTTACATTGTTTCAAATGTTTATTCAAATTGTTTTATAAATTTTCTTACACCTGCCTTCTTTTAGGCTTACCCTTATATAAAATAGAATACTGAATGCAGTTTTAGTTCCAATATAAAATAAGAGGCAAGCAAAATTTATGAAGGGAAGTGTACTGAAAAGAATCAAGATAATGGAGTAGTTTTTGTTAAGGCTGCGCTGAAACTCCAAGACTCAGTCTGAGAAAGGTGGTTTGACTGTGTTTTTGGTAACTGTGAACTTGAAAGAATGGTGAGGAAGGAAAGGCACAACGAGGGTTGGGTTCGAATCTTGAGTAGGTGATTTCAGGTCTATACAAGGAGGTGCTGTCAGCCAGATGACACGTGCCATTTCCTTCCCCACTGTGCATGCAGAACGGGCTGCGCCCTCTGGGGCTGTTTACCAGGAGAAAGCGAATCAGAGTACCCTGAAGAACAGCACTGTGGGTGCGCAAGTATTTCTTTATGTGAATACATGAATGGAATATAATATAGAAATAGTTCAACACTTGTTATGGTAATTCATGAAAGGTAGGTTATCAAAGGAACTCAGGATCTAAACATCTGTGAACCTCTGGACTAGGTCATGGGAAGGAAATGTAGCACAATGGGAAGACTTTGGGTTTAAGTCAGGTGTTTAATCCAAGTTTGCCATTTACTAGTTGTGTGATCTTGAGCAAATGACCTCTAGTACCTTCAGTTTATTCTATAAATTGGAGATAACATACCTAGTATTAAAGGTTGTTGTGAAAGTTAGAGATGGAAAGGGTGAACTATCTAGCCACATGCAGGCATAAGCGATTATGTCTTATTGCTACTTTATTAGGGACAGAATGCCTGCCAGCGGGGGGGACACTTGATGCAGTGCCATGTGGCAGTGTTTGTCTCCCTATGTGTGTGTGTAACCCCTGGGGCTTTCCTCATATCTTATGTCTCTGGACTACACACAGACTTTGAACTCTTGCATGTCATACATTCTTCTTATTACCTTATGTTTAACTGACTGCAGTTCCCTCATGATGAAGCCTTTGGTTATTTTCCATTCCTACCCCTATCCTAATTTTAGCCTGCATTCTGCTCAGAAACTGATATTTATTATGGTAGTTCCCTGTTAAATATCTTCAATGGCTTCATATCATGCTTACAATTGTTTTTAAAAGTGCAATTTCATTCATTAAATAAAAATGAAGATGGAGGGAAGGTACATAGAACATAGGTAAAAAGCCACGTAGATAGTAAGTAGATAGATAAGTAGGTATAGGTACTTAGATGATAGATTTGTAGACAGATAGATACATAAATAGATAATTATAGATAAATAGATGATAGGCAAAATGAATTAGAGAGAAATAGGGGCTCAAAGGGAGGACAGGAGTGTGGTGAAGTAGGTGGATGGATTATTCCATGATTGTTGGGAGACCCAGTTCGGTACCGTGCCACCTGACGTAAGTCTGCTATGAGCTGTTTGGTTCATGTGAGCTAGCACCATGTGATTCTAAGTGAAGAAGGGCTGTGACTTTTTGAAGTCACATTTACAAATATTATACCTTGGTAATAAATCTCCAATTTGAAGACGACCTTGAGTAGGATGTTTTTGCCTTTCTTGCTTACTTTTTTGCTTTTGTTCATTTTCTTTTCTTGTAATTTTTGCATTACTATTATAGTTCCCTCATACTTTCCCAAACAAATCAAATTTATTCTTTCTAGGGAGGAAAACAACACATGCTTGTTGCAAAAATATAAACGATAAGAATAAAAAGAAGCCCATCTTTTTACATTGGGCATTTATGTTCTTTCTGATTATTTTTGTTAATATAAACAATTTTATAACATTAGACATTTGTACATGTGAATGATCATTTCTTTTAGATAATATTCTGCAAGTGAAATCCTTGATGAACAGTGTACATATTTTTAAGGGGTTTGACACATATTTCTCATTTCTGCCTCCCTCCCCCTTAACCCCTCAAAGAAGCTGTAGGTTGTGAGAACGATTTTTTCTCCTCATTCTCACCAACACTGGGTATTATTGATTTTTAATTGTTTTCCAATCTATTGAATGAAAACAGCATGTAATGAATGTTTTAGTTTTCATTTCACTCATTAACAGTGTAGCTTAAAATATTTTCTTATGGTTATTGGCCACTTGTAGTAAGCAATATTATATCATAACTTATTATCACATTCTTTTTTTAAGAAGTGCTATTATCACCCCTTTGTAGCAAACATAGTGAGTCCATGCTAGGCAAGTTTCTGTGTGTGTATTTTATATAAAGAAGAAAAAAATTTAAACTATGTTATTTGGTAGTGGCCCAATATATGATATCTAAAATAAAAAGATTCAGAATCTATATCTTATATCCTTATTAAAAATTACTCTAATTTTAGATTTTATGTTTTATTCTGTTTTGCTAGTAGAAGTACTATGATAGCAATATGGGTGGCATATGATATTTCTAGTGATTTGACCATTTTCACTTGGCCAAAGCTGTACTTCCCAGCATAAGTTAAACTTGAACCAACTTTACTTTTCATTGTTTACTGAATTGGGTTCCAGTCTGTTTTAACATAAACATCTTTATATGTGAGTTCTCTGTGAATAATGCTAAAGAGTGACATGGGCAGTTGCCCAAATAACAGTAATGTTTACTTTAGATTTGTTCTTTTCCAAAAAAGTCCTTACAATATACTTCAGTGGCGTTAACTGGTAAGTGTCTTCATTTTCCCTCTTTATACAGCTGGGCTCCCAATCTCTGAAGAGGGGTGTTGGGGGAAAGAAGGGGCAGGGTCCAGTCAAGGAACATGTGTAAAGGACCAAGGGCATGGACAGCAGAGTGGAGACTGACTGCATGGGGGTGGGCGGGGCAGGGGAGAGCAACAGGGGAAAAACTGGGACAACTGTAATAGAACAACAATAAAAAAAAACCCAGGATATACCTGACCTATACTACCAACAATTCTATTAGAAACAATAACAGCAGTATAGGTGAAAAAAAGAAATGAGCAAGCAAGGGCAAGTAAAACATTCTCTGTAATAATGCTGAAGTGAGTGAGGAAAGTGTCCAGAACCTTTATAAAAGTTTCTTTTTTTATCTTAGATTTCTGATTTTCATGGAAAGTCATCTTTTTTTTTTTTTTTTACTGATGAGTTCTGCATGCATAGTTGGCTAATGTGTGACTAATACACTAAGTGCTTCTTCCCTAGTAGAGAGAACAAGATCATTTGGAAGAGATTCAATTCTAAATCTTCTCTTATCAGGTTTGCTTTATTGGCTTTGGTGTCTGGATATACACAATATACCTTATTCCTGCTGCAAGGGGAATTTTTTGCTAGGAGAGGAAAACATTCTTTGCCCTTGAGAAACCTTCAAAGTGAGCGAAAATTGCTGTGATACAAACCCAGGGAAGCAATTTGTAAACCCTTAGGCCACTGGCACTGCTATTTCACATCTTAGTGTCTGCACTTCCTATTTCATCACATTTTCTTTATCTTCCATGTTATGTCAGAGAATTATTTTGTTTGCTGTCATAGGCCCAGGGATATGATCTGGGGAGAATATCAAAATGCCAAGGCAATGCAATCTAGCAAGTGAGGACAGTGTTGGGATTTAAGGAAAATTCCACTGAAGTGAAATTTCATTGGTTGAGCTTCTCCCCATTTCCCCCTTTTTCTTAAGTCACTTCTCCAGCGTCCTACTAGTTAATGTCTTTTTTACTTCTATACTTCAAGTAACCACTATTTCACACTATTATTCTACTAAGGATCACCTGCCCTTTCTTCAAAAGCATATGTGGTTTAAGTGCAACATTCTATGTCTGTTAAATAGTGCTGAGTGAATGTTTAATAAAATGAATTGAGTGAAAAAAATCCCTAAAGATTCCTGGAAACAGATTGTTCAGCTATGGAGTTCTCAGTTCTTCTAATGCAAATGCTCTGCACAGATTTTTCACCTTAAGGTGAAGTGTTTTCATTTTATAGGGAAAAAGGGAGGTAAATAGGTTGCATTGGTTTAAAGAATGCAAATATTCTACCTTGCAAAGTACTCTAAGTTATAAATCAAAGTAGCAAATTTTGAGTGATAAGATTAAAAAAAATAAGAAGCCAGAATAGTCTTTCAAAAATGAGAACATCTGGAATTGAGTTTCTTGCTGGGGGAGCTGACTGATGCAGTATCAAATCTCTAAGGACTTTTATTCTTTAGTTTCTATATGAAGCAAAACCAAAGATTTTTAAAATATTATAATTATATGATTATTTATAGGAGCCTATATCATCAAAGTGTATTTTTATCTAATTAAGTGAATAGAAAAGGTAAAAGAGAGTAGTTGGGCAGACTCTAGGTCTTCTTAAGCTTTTCTGCTTTGATGTGGTGTGTTCAGCAAAAAATTGGCTGGGAAACAAAATTGCAATGATTTCACCTCACCAAGCTCACTAATATTTAGCACTGGGCCTTCTGTTATTAACAATAATTATTAAACCAAGAGTATGGAAGAGAGCAGAACCATGGAAGTAAATACTTTTTAAGTCATGACACAGGGATAAGAGATGAACTATAAATACTGATGTTGGAGAACATGCTTTTAAAGATACAGAAAAAGGTTATCATGTGACACTGGGGATTGTGCTGAAATTGATACTGGCCAGTCTAGCTATTTTGTGAATTTAAAACACTTTGCATGTGTGAAGAAGAATTGTATTGATTGTATTTGCCATGGCCCTTTAACATAAAAGCTAAAACCCACTGAGAAGCTTCTAAGGGACTGAAAGCCGGAGCTGCTTAGGTCTTTGTGTGATATTTTGCCTAGGACTGTGGACCTTTAAGTAATTTTGGAGGAAAGTAATTAAATATGTTCATAAAACTGAAATAATAGATGGCCATGAATTTTTATGACAGTTAAGAATTACTTTGTTGACTTACTTTTCTTCCTGAATTTCCACTTAAGGATTTGTAATGTTCTATGGGAACTGTAGGAACAAAAAGAGAAATCAATGATATGATGTCTTTTCCCCAAAGGCATTAGTGTTTAATCAGAAGAAATGCATGTGTGAAAACTAGAGAACATTCATGAGTGACATGCAAGCACTGACCAAATGTGTTATTCAGAGCTCTTAGTGGCTAATAACAGGAACTCCAGACTAAATAATTTAGGGAAAATGGATTTATTGTTTACATAGTGAGAAGTATAGTGGGGTAGAACTACCTTTTGGCTAAAAGAGTGCCATTGGGTCATTTATTTTATCCCCATCAATGATCTCTTCTTTCTTCTATGCTGGTTTTAATCTCTGGCAATATCCTCCTGATTGGTGGTAGAATGTTGGAGGATAGTTATAAAATTGTTTTTATAGCTAGCAGTTTCAATCAGTCAAAAGGATATGCCTCTTTTCTCTTATTTGCAGCTAATTTCATGAGGAAGGTGGTGATTGCTCTGGACTAGATCATGTACCATCCTGAATATTCTTGTGACCAGGCATTAGGGTGCTCTGATTGGCTCATCTTGGGTCATGTGCTTTTCCCTGTGTAAGGTGGGGATGGGATGTAAGGGGTCATAAAATGGAGTTTCCATGAAAAAGGCAAGTCACATAACAAAAAGAGAATAAGAAAAAGTGTGAACAGATGAAAACTCTGGTGATCATAGTCCACTACCATTTCTTTCTTGAATATTTTTATTATGAAAGTCATAGTGAGCTAGTTTGATTCATCGCAGAAACCATTTACTGCTTGAAAGCTGCACAACAGACTTTCTTCCCATAGGCATTGTTTCAAAATTCCATTGCCTGGCCATGGAAATGTTAGACTTACAACCAATAAGGCGCTGATCCCCAAAGTGAAGAGAGGCAAGTCACTGCCTTCACCTTCCAGGTCCTCACCTATGTTGCTTCCATCCCTTCACATTTTAAGTTCTGTTATTTGCAACATACCACTTCCTGACTTTTCTATATTAGTCAGGGCTGTCTTGTACTTATATGATGGAAGACTTGTGGAAACTATGTTAACCCCAAAAGAAACTCATTGACTCCTATAAATGAAAAGTTTATAGTTAGGTCTCAGGCATGATGGATAAAAATAATGCTAGCAGGACATTGCTTTTCCACACTTGAGCCCCAGTTTTCTCTCAGTTGGTTTAGTTTTGGGGAAGATTTTCTAACATGATAGCAAAGCTGATCACTGGCATCTCCAGGCTTACTTCGATAGCATAGTTGGAAACCCCAATGATTATCGGTGCCCAGTTCTTTAGAGTCCAGCAAAATTTCTAAGGATTTATCTGGTTGACTTGGGGAAAATGCCCATTCCTGAGCCAACTTCTGCACGGATACATGTGTGATTTTGGGGGGGCATGAGTGGATCAGGTATCCTGATTTGTGAGCTGGTACCATGTGGCCACCACACATGTAGCGGTGCTGATAACAGGGTGAGCGCATCTGGACCATGTGGAATGGGTTTCTCATGAAAATGAGAGCCTACTTCCAGTAGAAATAGATCACGTAGAAAGATAATATGCAAAGACTATAACTACTGCGCTACCTGATAAATGATAAAGGAAAGAAATTAGTCTTTATTTTTATTTATTTACTTATTTTATCCTCACGCAAAGACATTTTTTCATTGCTTTTAGACTGAGCAACACTGGCCAGGGCAGAAATTAACCTTTATTGAACTCCTGTAATGGACCAGGTATCTAGTCCTAGGATTTTTTGAACCTGCCTGGTAACTCATGGCATTTCAGTACAGGCTGGGGAAAAAGTGGGTTTACAGTTGGGAGTACATGAAACAAAGTTTATTCTTGTATTATTATTTATTAATTATTGTATTACTTGCCATACAAACAACTATAAACCTATTTTTGAAAAAAAAATTTATTTTTTTATTTTCAGAGAGGTGGGAAGGAGGGAGAAAGAGAGGGAGAGAAACACCAGTCATATAAACCTACTTTTGTCCAAGCCTGTATATTCCTATCACTTTAGAGAGGGTAATTCTGGATTTCCTTTTTGGAAGAAGTTCTACATTTTGGAAAACTAAGGAGGGCCTTAGGGCATATAAAAAAGAAAGATGGATGATGTGGAGATGGAAAAGAGGAGGAAATGCAAAAAGATAAGGCTGAAGTCTTGTCTGATCATAGCTGGTCAGAGGGCCTCCAGGGCGGAGCTGTGACAAATGTCAGTGGGCCGGGTACACTGAAGTCCCTTCATCGAAGTCTTCAAATGCGCAGCTGGGAACTTTAGATTTGTCTTAGAATATGAATAATTATCAATTAAGGATTTGAGCAGAAAGCATTTGTGATGAAAAGGATGTTGAGACTTTTACACAGTAGCATGCAGGAGAAGGCACTAGGGAAACTGCCAGACGTACCAGCTGCTTTATATGCAGTGATAAGAATCCAACTAGAGAAGTGGCAAGGAGGAATTGGAAAGCCAGACTCATAGATGATTTTGAAACTCTGGGTACAGAAGAGTATCCGGCGGAGTGTTCTAAAATGCACATCCCAGGGATTCTCTCCCAGATGGTCAATTCCATTGACCCGGAGTGGGGCACAGCACTACACACTTAATAAGCACTCGGGGTGATTGGAATGCAGGTCATTCACAGACCACAGTTTGTCTCAGAGGAGGAACAGACAGGTGTTTGATTAACTATGAAGGGCAATCAAGCTGGGAAGGGAGGGGAGTCTGCTGCTGACGGTAATTGGAAGGTCCTGATTGTAGGGAGAGTGGATGAATTCTGCTTTGATCATTTGTGTTCACGTTTATATCTGAACCTTCAGTGTGTAGATTTCACTTGTTTTCTGTGTATGTGAAGCTGTTGATAAAAAGAGGTTCTGGAACTATTAGGCACTTGTCCTTGGTCAACAACACTAGAATTGCACTGGGCACTTACTGGCTCTGGCTGGTTTGGAGCAGAGTTTGGGGTGGAATAGAGAAGTGGATATAATAAAAACCATTCAGAAGCTGTTGCGTTTTTTGGAAATGTCTGGTTGGACATTGTTTTCCTTGTCTAGAACTTATGACTTTCAGAACTACTCTAATGGTATCAGAAAAATCGGGGTGAGAGAATTTTTGCTGGTATGACATAAGGATTGTAAAATTATCTTGGCTATCTCAAAGTTATCAAGATGTAAATAATGTTACTAATGAAGTTTTAACCCCAGTAAGGCAACTGTACCTCATAGGACAAATTATTCCTTTTAAGCTAAGCTTGTCAAGTTACAGTACTTTGTAAATCTGTGTAAAGAGTACTTTTTAAATTTGCCTAAATAATTTTCACTACTCTGAAAAAATGCAATGTAGGATTTTTTAAAAAATATTTTTTATTTTCAGGTCTGGGTTATCTCTTCCTGGAGTTCCATGGATTGTGCTGGGCAACTGAGATATTTTTGTGACATGACCACTGATTAACCTCTCATAGCCCCCTTCTACAATTTTGTTTATTTCAGTGAGGGTAGGAAAGTTGTCTTCATAAGTTATCCAACATTCCTGAGTGTATTTACTAAGTCCTCCACCTAAAAGCATTTTAGAAAAATCATAAAGCATAAAAAGCATAAAAAGAAATGGAACTGCCTTTTGACCCAGCAATTCTATTGCTGGGATTATACCCTATGATCCCTGAAACACCAATCTAAAAGAATCTGTGCACCTCAATGTTCATAGCAGCACAATTTACAATAGGCAAGTGCTGGAAACAACTAAAGTGCCCATCTACAAATGAGTGGATCAAAAAACTATGGTACATTTACACAATAGAATTCTACACAGCAGAGAGGAAGAAGGAGCTTATACCCTTTGCAACAGCGTGGATGGAACTGGAGAGCATTATGCTAAGTGAAGTAAGCCAAGCGGTGAGGGACAAATACCATATGATCTCACCTTTAACTGGAACATATTCAACAAAAGAAAAAAGCAAGCAAAATATAACCAGAGACATTGAAAGTAAGAACAATCTAACAATAGCCAGAGGGGAGGGGGAGGGACTGTGGGCAGAAGGGTTTTCAGGAACCACTCACTATAAAGGACAAATGGACAAAACTAAGGGGGATGGTGGAAGCAAGGGAGGGAGGTGGGTTTGGATGAGGTGGAGGGGAGGAGGGGAGAGTATGCAGACAACTGCAATTGAATAACAATAAAGTAATTAAAAAAGAAAAACATTTTCTTTTTATGATAATCTGAGTGGTTTCATGAAATGGGATTTACATAAGTTTTTGGTCAGAGAGGAAATGCTTTTTACGCAGCCATTCTTGATGCTCACTAAGCCAAGATGTCCATGTGACCTAGTTGGGTTGAGTTCATTTCTTTCATCCCAGTTGATGATAACTCGGGTCAGTGTTTGTGTTTGTACATAAGATAAGCAAGATTAAGTGAAAACTTATCTTTTTTCCCTTCACTATTGATTACCTGGATATATCCAGTCATAGTCTAATTTTCTCTATTTTGTATGCATGCATGTATTTGAATCCTTTGAGACTTTCTTCCCAATCCTGCTATATTTTACTGTATGAAAATTCATACCACTGCCCTGGCTGGTGTAGCTCAGTGGATTGAGCGCAGGCTGGGAACCAAAGGGTCCGAGTTCGATTCCCAGTCAGGGCACATGCCTGGGTTGTAGGCCAGGTCCCCATGAGGGCCATGTGAGAGGCAACCATACATTGCTGTTTCTCTCCCTCTCTTTCTCCCTCCCTTCCCCTCTCTCTAAAAATAAATAAAAATTAAAAAATCTTTAAAAAAAAAAGAAAATTCATACCACTGTTATATGCTTTTCATGACAGAAAAGAAACCCATGAAAATGATAGTGATTCAAGTATTTATAGCAGCTATTGATTATTTACAGAAACTTTCCACTACTCTTCTCCTTTTTGTTAATGCAGTTATTCTATGCAACAAGATACATTATTTTAGAGCAAGCATCCAACCAAGGGGATAACAGCTTGGGAGTTACACGATCTGTTTCCTTCCCTGTTAATTGTCTCTCTCCATTGTAATTTCTAGTGGTATCTTTTTAGGATATCAGAAAGGTATGTTAGATTAGTCTTTTTATATAGAATACATGGGTTAGAGTCCCTTCCTCACAGAATCCATGGGTACTTAACTTATATAGCATGTATGTAGCTGTCACTCTCTGTGGTTGATCTCTCTTTCTGTCCATTTTTTCAACTGATTGGGGAGTGGTGGGAAGCTAAACTTTGACTGTGCACTCTGGAAGAAAGCAACAACCATAAAGTGCTCACATTATTTCCTCTGCTGCTTTATTCAGATCACATGGATAACTTTTGAAACTGATTGGGAGAGTAACTGAAGTCTCACACTGGACCTTAAACATGTTCATAATTATGACTTGACAGATAATGCTGCCCCACTGAGTTGTTACCTGAGGTAGGTTGGCTCCCTTTGGTGTCATCTGTTCATAGTTCTGGACCAGAGTGCATTTAGCTGTCTCTAATCTCTTTATTATTGCATCAAAGAATTAGTGGCTGCAAATTTAAAATAAATAAAGAAGCACATACACATCAGAAGAACTGAGGATAACACAGCTATCAGAACAGAGCATGATTTAATTTCCTTTTCATATGTGTAGGCATATTCTGGGTTTTTTTTGTTGTTGTTGTTGTTGTTGTTGTTGTTCAAGTACAGCTGCCTCCATTTTCACCCAACCACGGCTCCCCACCCCACCCATCTCCGCTTCCCATCCACGAACCTGCCCCTTTTTTCCATGTGTGCTTTATACCTGTTCCTTGATGGCCCTTCCCCTATTATTCCTCTTCCCCCTCTGCTCTGGTAACTGTTCTTTATTTCAATGTCTGTGGTTGTATTTTGCTTGCTTGTTTGTTTTGTTGATTGGGTTCCATTTATAGGTGAGATCATATGGTATTTCTCTTTCTGCATGGCTAAAGAAAACAGCATATTCTGTTTTTTACCAATAAGGAGAGGATGGGCAAAGAATGTTTGCATTTTATAAATTGCATTTTAAATGAAAATCTACTTGATTCAGCAGCAGACGGACAATATGCCTAAGGAATCATGGGTTTGATATTCTTAAATAAGAAATTCACCACAGGCATGTTTAGAAAATTTGTTCTACTTCTCTGAGCTTTAGTTTCCCTTTTAAAAACAAAATTCTTAAAAGTCGTTCTCTATCATTAGACTTGTGATGACTAATGAAGAAAAATTATGTTAGAGGAAAATATAAGTAATTGGAGAAATGGTATTTGGAGTCTAGCATTAATATTTTAGAAGTAATTTTAATGAATAACAACCATACAGGAGATGGGAACATATTCTGAGATAGTGTTTGAAACAGTATGTAAATGTTTAATTTTAAAAAAATTATTAGAAAAATTATCAATTTACACTCATTGTTTTTATTTGTTTGGATATAATGTGATACAAATTTTTTTGCTATAGCATTTTTCTGGCATACTTTCCCCTAAGATTTTACTTTCAACCATTTTGTTCCCTTAGTTTTTAAAACAGCCTTATTGAGATATAATTTTCACACTATAAAATTCCTCCATTATAAGCATACAATTCAATGAATTTTGATCAATTTATAAAGCTCTGCAACCATCATGGTAATCCAGTTTTAGACCATTTTGCTCACTCCTAGAAGTTTTCTCATGCAGGCAATCTCTTGTCCCCTGTTATGCTGTTCTTTTGTTTCCCTAAATTGTTCTTTAATGGACATTTCATATAAATGGGAGCAATACATAGTCTCTACGCCTGGCTTTTTTCACTTAACATAATGTCCTTGAGCGGCATCCCTGTTGCTGCATGTGTTAGAAGTTCATCTTCGCCTCTGTGGAAAGCAGTATGGGATTTTCTTAGAAAACTAAAAATAGAACTGCCTTTTGACCTGGCAATCCCACTGCTGGGATTATACCTTTAGAGCCCTGAAACACCAATTCAGAAGAACCTATGCACCCCATTGTTCACAGCAGCACAATTTACAATAGCCAAGTGCTGGAAGCAACCTAAGTGCCCATCAGTAAATGAGTGGATCAAAAAATTATGGTACATTTACACAATAGAATACTATGCAGCGAAAGAAAGAAGGAACTCCTACCCTTCGCATGGATGGATCTGGAGAGCGTTATGCTAAGTGAAGTAAACCAGGTGGTGAAAAATAAATACCATGTGATCTCACCTCTAAGTGGAACCTAATCACCAAAACAAACAAGTGAGCAAAATAGAACCAGAGACATTGATATAAAGAACAAACTTTCTGTAAGCAGAAGGGAGGAGGGGAAGGATAATGGGGGAAATAAGGGGAAGAGCCATTAAGAAACATGTATAAAGGACCCATGGACAGAGCCAAAGGTGGGTAGGATCAAGAGTAGGAGGTGGGGATGGATAGGGTGGGAGGGAGTGGTGGGGGGAAATGGAGACAACTGTACTGAACAACAATAAAAAAAAGTTCATCCCGTTGTATTGCTGAACAGTGTTTGTTTGTATGTTATACACCATATTTTGTTTACCTGTTCATCTATTCAGACATTTGGATTATTTTCAGTTTTGGTCTATCATGAATAATTCTGCTTTGAACATTTACATACACGTTTTTTATGCACATATATTTTAAATTCTTTTGGGTAGATTCCAGAGAGTAGAGTGGGTCATATGGTAAGTGTGTTTTAGTTCCATAAGATACTGCCATACTATTTTCTGCAGTGGCTGTACTACTTTACATTCTCACCTTCAGTTCTCAAGGGCTCCAGTTTCTTTGCATCCTTAACACGCGATTGTCTGTTTTTTTGGTGATAGCCATTCTTGCGGGTGTGAAGTGATATCTCATTGTGAATTTAATGTATATTTTCCTGATGACTAACAATGTTGAACCTTTTAAAGATGCCACAAGGTTTGTTCATAATATCCCTGTATTATCAGACCTTAGGTTCTGCAGTAATGTGTTCCCTTTCTTTGTTGACATTGCTAATTTGTGTCTTCTCTTTTTGTCCTTATCATTCTAGCTAAAGTGTTAGTGTCTCTTGATTATTTTTGAAAAAGTAGCTTGGGGATTTTTTGTTTTTTTCTCTATTTTTAATTTTCTATTTAATTGATTTCTTCTCTATCTTATCTTTATTATTTCTCTCATTCTACTTTGGGTTTAATAATTTTCTCTTAAATTTTTTAAAGTAGATGATTAGATAATAGATTTTAGAACTTTTTTCACTAATGTAGAATTATACAGTGTGGAGCAAAAATGGGTTGACAGTTGTTAGAACACAAAAGTTTATTCTTGTGTTATTATTTATTAATCATCATATTATTTTATTTTTAAAAATATTTTTAAAATTTATTTTAAGAGAGGAGAAGGGAGGGAGAAAGAGAGGGAGAGAGACATCAATGTGCGACTGCCTCTTGTGCGCCCCCTACCGGAGACCTGCCCCATAACCCAGCCATGTGCAGGAGACTGGGAATTGAACTGGCAACTCCTACAGACTTGCACTCAATCCACTGAGCCATACCAGCTGGGATATTTATCATATCACTTTCTATACCAACAACTGAAAATCTACTTTTGCTCCACCATGTAGGTATAAATTCTTCTCTAAATACAACGTTATTTAATTTTATAAATTTTATATGTCTTCATTTTCATTTAGTTGAAATTTTTTTCCACATACACTTGGAGAAATTTGCATTTTGCTTTTGTGGAGTGGTGTGTCCTGTAAATATCAATTAGGTAAAACTTGTAGATAGTATTTTTCAAGTCTTCTACACCTTTGTTTTTTGTCTACTTTTACTAATCAATGAAATAAGAGTGTTGCAATTTCAAATTTAGTTGTGGATTTATCTTCTTTCATTTGAGCTACACATCGTGCTCAGTAATAGAGTTGATTTTCATTCTGGTGCAAGCTCTCCATCCTACTGCAGTGCAGGATCTATCAGTTACCAGTCCAGCACCAGTACCTGGATCCCAGTTGAGGTGTCTGTTTTGGAATTACTAGTAAACTATCTACACAGAAAGCCTTCCAATAACTATGCATTTAAAATGCATAGTGAACAGGATGAACTTGATATGAAAATGAGACTATTTAACTAATTAAAAGTGACTGAAAATTACTTGAGATGTCACTTAAGAGAGCCTGAACTCTAATGGGAAAGAAGAGTTTTGACAGATCATAGGCGGTTGCAGTTATTTAAAAAAATAACCATTTTTTTACAGCCTAAAGATTTAACACTTTCTATTAAAGCAATTAGACTTAGTATAGAAAATTCTTAAAGTGGGTTAAATATGTCCCCTCTGTTGTTACCTAAATATACAACCTACAGAAAACTGAGGCTTAGCGAATTTAAGTTCACCTGCAGAGAACATGGTGGAACTGGGATCTGAAAATCACTTTGTCTTTCTTCAAAGCCCATGTTCTTAACCATTTTGCTATGCTTCACTATTTCTCTAAAATTTTGAGATCTTCAGCAAGGCCATCTGTTTCTTACAGTGCATAAGAATGGCTAAAGTTACTTTAACAGAGCCATTCTTTAATATTAAAAGTGCCCCTGTTTCTGATTCCATGATCACCTAGCAAACTTCCATAGTTATCCCTCTGTAGCTCTCCCACTTGAAGGGAGTTGGCTGGTCATATCAATATGGGCATTTGGTATAAGTGAAACATTTATTGCTTACTGTGAACTGCCATTACATTGCCATTCTGATCAATATTGATTTTTGGGAACTGGTCCTGGAGAGACTAATAAAAATTAGCTTTAAGAACCAATAAGGATGAGGATCAGACCTGGTGAAACCCTGTTGTAGTTGGTGTTTATCCTTCCCTAAACCACACTGTTGGTAAAGTGCCGCACTATTAGAACCGTAACACTTGGCCCTGGGGGGAGAGCGCAGTTGGTTACAACCGTAGGCTGACACACCAGGGTTGCAGGTTGATGCCCTGGCCCGAGATGAGCAGGAGCTGACTGACAAGTGCAGAGAAGGGTGAAGCGCCAGATGAATCTCTCTCTCTTAAAACAATAAATTAAAAAAAAAAACCCATAACATTTACAAAAATATAAAAAAAAGATAAGACCATAAGAATGAATGACAAGCTTTAAATTTGATTTTGTGCTTCTTAGAAAGGAAATCAAAGTGGAGAACATGATAAGCTAAGGATTTATAACATCTCTTTTTATTTGTCCCTTCTGAAATAACACAAGTAATACATGATTATTATGAAAAATTGGAAAATAACAATAACAATAAATAACAATTCTTTTTGAATTACATATAATCCCACCACCCAAAACTAATTCTTTTTAAAGTTTCAGTGTGAGTTAATGTTTGGAAATGTTTATTTTTTCAAACCTCCATCTATATACATATATATTAAAAATAGAACTATATTTTCC
>PVJI01010474.1:0-60181 GCA_004026765.1 Micronycteris hirsuta
GAACAAACAAAACAGAGACACTCATGGATACAGGGAGCTGATGACGGTGGCCGGATGAGAGAGGTGCTGGGGAGCTGAGTGGGAAAGGCGAAGGGACTACGAAGTACAAACTGTCACACAGAACTTCTGTACCCAGAAAAAAAGTATTTAAAAATCGCAGGTGAAATAAGGAATTTTTTCAGATAAACAAAACCTGCAAGGATTCTTTGTCAGCAGACCCTCACTACCTGAAATGTAAAAGCAAGTTCTTCAAGTAGAAGATAAACTAGGCCAGGTTAAAATTGGGATGAACAGAAAACAGAGCAGGAGGGACGCATTAAGCAGGAAACTTTGCGGGGAGGTAGCTATGTTCCTGTCTTTGACTGGGGTGGCGGCTTCATGAGAACACACATATGTCAAAACTTGTCAAATTGTACTTTCAAACAAGTGAAGTTTGGTGCGTATTAGTTATGCCTCAATAAAGCTGAAATGAAAAGACACAGTATTATCCCTTATAAGAAATTCTCAAAACTGCAAAACTAACCTATAGTGACAAAAGGCAGAAGAGAGATTTCCTGAGAACAGCGTTATTGGTGGATTGCCTGTCAGGGGCACAAGGGAACTTTCTGGGTGATAGAAATATCTTACTGCAATGGTGGTTACAACAATGCATGAACTTACGAAAACTTATTAAACTCTGTAAAATGAGTATACTCGATTATATTTGAAGTATACCTCATGAGATTTTTTTTCATCCTTCTATTATATCTTTAGTGAGGTTTAGGGAGGAAAAGAAATTCTATGTGTTTTAATCTACTATCTTGACTAAGTCTTGAAGCATCCTTACAGGGCTTGGCTGCATGTTGGGTACTCAAGTACTTATATAATTGCCAATATGTTTATACTTCTTGATGATTTACAAAGACTTTCACACATATCTCATTTTATCTTCAAAAATACCTCAAGCGATTTGGCATTGATTTCTTGACTATGACACCAAAAACACAAGAAACAAAGTAAAAATGGTAAATTGGACTAAATCAAAATTAAAAGCTTCTCTGCCTCAAAGGGCACAATCAATAGAGTGACAAGGCAATTTACAAAACAGGAGAAAACACTTAACGAATCACACATCCGATAAGGGGTTAAAGTCCGCAATAGGTAAGAACCCCTACAACTCAACAGAAAAAAGACAAGGAATGGGATTTAAAAATGAGTCAAAGACTTGAATAGACTTTATTCCAAAGAAGACAGACAAATAGCTCGCAACCGTGGGAAAAGAGGCTCCACACCAACAATCATTAAGGAAGCGCAGATCAGAGTCACAACGAGCTATTCCCCAACACCCATTAGAACGGCCGCCATGAAAATTACAGCGAAGACGTGGTAGCCAAGATGTGAAGAGACTGGAACCTTCATGCATTATTGGTGGGAATGCAAAATGGCATGGCCACCCTGAAAACAGTATGGTGGTTCCTAAAAGAAATTAAAGGTAGAATTGCCATATGATGCAGCAATTCTGCATCTGGGGATTTACCCCAAAGGATTGAAAGTAGAGACTCTAAGAGAGGTTTGTACAGGCACGTTTATACCAGCAGTATTTGCAGTAGCCTAGAGGGGGAAGCAACCCAGGCACCCACGGATGGCTGTGTGAAGAGACAAAATGTGGTTTATATGTATAAGGGACCACAAAAATGGGCCTTAAGAAAGGATAGAAGTTCCAACACAGGCTACATGAACGAACCTTGAGGACATGATGCTAAGGGAAATAAGCCAGTCACAAAAAGACACAGTATTGTGTGATTCCACTTATATGAGCTACCAAGAGAAGTGAAATTCCTCCAGGGGCTGAGAAGAGGTTATTATTTACTGGGGGCAGAGTGTCAGTTTTGCGAGATGAAAAGAGTTCTGTGGACGGATGACGGTGAGGGTCGCGCAGCACTGTGAATGTACTTGGTTCCAGTGACTCATACACTTAAAAACGGTCAAGATGGCAAATATTAAGTTATATGTATTTGACCACAACTTTCAAAAAATACCTTGAAAGGTGGATTTTCACCCCAACCTACGGACAAGAAACTGTGGTTCAGAAAGGCTGAACAACTTGCCCAGGGCCACACACGAACTGACGGTCTTCTTCCACTTGCTGCTGAGGCTGCTTGTAGAACGCATGGCTGTTGGCGGCCATGTGGGAGCGTGCTCCCCCTGACATCAAACTGCTGGGCCCTTCTTCTCCTGCTCTTCCTCCTGCGCTCTTCCCAGCGGCCCCGAGTCAGTCCCCCGAGCTCTCTGGAAGAGCACCACTTGCAGAGTCCCTTGCCCTCAACTGCAAAACATCCTTCCAGGCGTGACAGGCTGCATGGTCAAAGGGCCTGGAGGAGGGACCCCAAACTGGAAGATACAAACCATTGGACCTGCCCAGGTTGAGCAAACGGGGCGTCTCAAGACCTGTTTCTTGCTTATTTGTGTCTTCATGATTTTTCTCTGCTATTAAAAAGCCCTAAGGACACACTTTTTTGTTACTGAGACTCTCCGGGTTCCAATTCAGACCTTCTCACCCTGCATCCCAGTGACTAAAGCCCACACTGCAACACTCCCTTCCACACCCTGGTCACCCTCCGAGAGCACGCTGTGACTGTCATGGCATCTGCTCAGCGGGGTGCCCAGCTTCACTCCAGACCTTCCCAATTCTGCTAGGCAGCTGCCACTCTGTGGGAGCCGAGGCCAACCCTAGGTGCCCAGGCCACCTCACCCCCACCAACCGAGTCTGGCAGCTGCAGCCCCTGGTTGGTGGCCCCAGGGACCAGTGCCTCTCTTCGTCTGCAGAGCCATCCTCCGCTCCTCCTCCTGTGGGTTTTCTGCCAATGCTCCCTACCTCAAGGATCTAGATAATGACAAGCCCCTCCTTCTCATGAAACGTCCATACACTTTCCACAGAACCCAGCTGCTCCATTCCTGCATCTTTAGCAATGGCTGCAGACACCACCCTCTGCTCCATGTCAGTCCCGGACACACACATGCCCTCTGCCCACTTCATCACCTGCTAACTGTGGGAACTCCCACAATCTCGAGCAGTGGGCAGGTACATGCACCGCTGCCTTCTCTCCCCTTGTATCTGATCCTACAGGTGACTGCCTCGCATCAGGGCTGCGGCCTCAACGATTAGCTCGTATTGCAAACGCACACCAGTCTCCATCGGGAGAAAGATGAATGGGACACTTTTATTACCAGAGCGCACATCTGAGAGGGGCCTTAAATAACTTACAGTGAACACCCAGCCGGACCTCTGTCACTCACACCTGCCCATGGGGACTTGCCTGGGGAGCACTGCTTTCCCTGGGCCTTGGCCTCTGCTTAGAATTCCAGGACTGAGTGATCAATTGAAGCTCCTTGGAGCAAATCAGTTCCCCACGAGGAGGTTCTGGACCTGCCAAGCTGTTGTGTCTTCTGAAGGGAAATTGTTCCTCTCTGTCCCCAGTGAAGAAAGAACAAACTCTACCCTCCCTTAGGAATCAAATTTGGTAAACTTTGGAATCGCAAAGGGGACTAAGACTGAAAGCTGTAAAATCTCCCAGGCCTCCCCCTTCTCCATGGGCAGCAGCGGTTACCAGAAGCTTCTGATGGTTGTTGCTATTGCGGTTTCCTGGGAGAGGCCCACAGCCGCCCCTTCCTCAGTGGGTGGTCTCAGGGCCCCTGCAGGTGACAATGATGGGAACCGTCAGGGTCTCTCCTGTCACCCTAGCCGTGCTGGGGCTCCCTGCATCTACGGTCTCTCTCACCTGTGCCGAAGCAGCACCCAGCGCTCTTTGCTGCACCCCTAGAAGGCAGTGACCCCTTGTCAATGAACACTGAGGAAGAAATCTGACATCTCACCACACAGAGAATGGCCTGGCTGTCCCCTAGGCACCCCCTTGCAGGACCCAGGTGCACCTGCGTCATTGTGTACTGAGCTCTGCCACCCCCAGGCTCCCAGGGTGGGTGCACAATCCACAGATTCCTCCTTGGCACCCACCTCTGTCCTCCTGCCCCTAACCGGGACACAGGATGCATGTGCAACATGATTGCAGCTCTGGCTATTCCAGGGTCCCCCAGCTAAACGTTGCCGGTGCCCAGAGTGCATCACGTGGGCTCCCCGGGGCTCTGCCACCTGACTCAGGAGGACCGCCAGCCAGATGGCTGCAAGCAGACAGCAGTCTCTGCTGCTGTTCTGGGCTGTTCTGGTTTTTGTATTTCTTTTCTTTTCAAGAAGCTGCGTAAGATCATTTAAAACACATTTTTAATACACACCTTTTTAATATTCCAATGCCTTGCTGCAATGCACAGAGCAACAGCTCCAAATTCACTCAGCATCTGTAATCCATAATTTATCATCCAAATCGGTTGTGTTCAATTATTCATATGCTGCAACACTGTGTCCCCAAAGAGGCAAACAAACTCCAAAGAAATCGCACAAAATGTAGAAAATGGGAAAAAATAACACAAGCGCTGCAATGAAGGTCTCAGGATGGGGTGAAGTCCAGGTTTTGACCAGAAAGAATGTCAGAGGAGACTTTCTCCAGGACCCGACAACGGCGTTCTTCGCTGCCCTGTGCTCACCCCGTGGGCAGGGGTGGCGGCGGTCGTGCACCGTTTTTTGTTCCCAGCACAGATACCATCAGTGTTTCTTTAGCCATTTCGACAGATATTTATTAATCATCTGCGTTGTGCCAGGCACGGTGGTTGGCATAAAAAGATAAACAAGATACAGCTGTTGACCCTGAGAAACCTACGTGACAGGCAGGCACCACAGGGCCTTCAGAGGAATTTGATTCATTCTGGGGGCTATAAGGAACTTTGAAAAGTTTAGAGCAAGAACATGGTATATTAAGTTGTTTTTTTTTTTTTTCCATTGCTTTTAGAGAGAGAGGAAGGGAGAGGGAGAAACATCGATCAGTTGCCTCCCAGAGGCACCCAGACTGGGGATTGAACCTACAAGCTAGGTATGTGCCCTGGCTGGGAATTGAACCTGCAAACTTTCGGTTAT
This sequence comes from Micronycteris hirsuta, assembly GCA_004026765.1. Taxonomy (NCBI): domain Eukaryota; kingdom Metazoa; phylum Chordata; class Mammalia; order Chiroptera; family Phyllostomidae; genus Micronycteris; species Micronycteris hirsuta. The sequence continues at coordinate 5,003 of PVJI01010474.1, forward strand.
GGGACAACACTCTAAACAACTGAACCACACTGGCCAGGTCTATTCTTAAGTTTATTTTAAGGTCCTTCCAGATACTGTTAGACTTGATTGTCCAGGACAAGGGTAGAAAAATGGAGAAGCGTTCAGAAGCTGCTTCAGTGGTCTACGTGGGAGCCGACGGTGACTTGGACCAGGGGCGTTATAGAGGTGGTGAGTCGTGATCAGCTACAGAAGCTGCAACATTTGCTGCTGGCGTGGGTGTGAGTGTGAGGGAACAAGAGGGGTCGGCGTGCCTGCTGGGTCCGGGCCTGAACCTTTGCGTGAAAGACAGTGCCATTTACTGAGAGGGAAACAAGGGGGCAGGATCCGTTTCAGGCGTGAGACTGCAAGCTCGGCTTCAGACACGTCGTCTGAGCTGCCTGTTAGTCCCCCACACAGAGACGGCCGTAAGGTAGACCTTGGGTACACAAAGCTGAGGCTCTGGAGGGAGGTCAGGGCTGCAGGTAGAAATTTGGAGACGGCCAGTGGCCAGTTTATCGATGGCATTTAAAGCCCTGTGGTTGGATGGGGTGACCTAGCGCCCCAAAGCGTTAGAGAGGAGAAGAGAAGAGGTTTAAAGACTGAACCTTAAACACGCCTGTATGCACAGAAAATAAAAAGCAGGGAGATTCAGCAAGTCCTCAGTTTCTTTTTAACATTTCCTGAAAGGGTCATGCAACAACTCACCGACTTATACTTTCACCTCCTGTGAGGCCTCCTGGAGGGAAACACGTTGCCACTCTAAGTCATCGGGAAGGAGGAGAATGTCTATTGCGTGGGCGCCTCTCCTTCACCAGCAGGGTCTGCACATCTCTGCTCCCACCCATTCTCCCAGGTCCCTCACCCCAGCACAGCTGCCGGTTAGGAGGACAGACTGCTGTCCCAGAAAGCAAGGAAGTGCTTCAGGAAGACTACGGAGTGTTCCCCAAAGACAAGGCGATGTGATAGAATATATCCAGTGCCTTGCCCAGGGTGGGACCTCCATGAACAGCTGCGGAAGCCAGGGAAAAGGAAAGAGGGAGAGAGAAAAGATAGGAAAGCAAGGAAAGAGGATCTAGGCAATGATATGATCTTCATAAATTTTCTTGGCAAAAGAACACAGGATCCGGAGTCGGGAGGCCAGAAGGCACCCGTAAGCCGTAGCACAGCCTCTTACCCTGAGCCTCTTTACCAGTCCACAAAGTGGAGTATTTCTAATACAGGTTTTGCAATAAAATGGTACTCTGCCATATTGCTGGTGGCACTGTAAATGGGTACATCCAATTTGAAAAGCAATACATCAATATGAATTAAGAGTCCACAAAAATAGGCATACGAACCCATTTCTGGGTTTCCACACTAACAAAACAACGTCAGATATTTTCAAAACCATTTGTACAAATATTGAAATAGCGTTGGTCCCTGATGACGTTGTGGGAAAATAAAACACTGCTTAACTGCTGTGGTCTGCTGTCCCTTGCCAGCAGCGGGACACTATTCCTAACTGAAAGCAAGGCAGGAGGGTCAGGCTGCTTTGGGCTAGTCTGGAAGTCAGGGACTTTCCCGTGGTGACAGGGGAACATAGGAAAATAGCAGGCACTAAACAATGAAATTAGTCCTGCTGATTTTTTAGAGGAAAGGGAATAATCAATTCTTAATAAGGATACTTTTAAAGGAGCCACTGGTAAGGACTCGGTGGGGCGGCGTCACAAACAGAAGGGGCAGGCCGATCTGCATCACATTCGTTCCAACGTTTCTGTGCAGAGATAGGTGGCTTTTTAACCTTTTACACAAGTTTTTTATTGCTATAATTTACATAAAGAAAATCCACCTGTTTTAGCATACATTTCCATGAGTCTTGTGACAAATGCATACGGTCTGATAAACACTACCTCGATCAAGATACAGTGCCGTTCTCTCAACCCAGAAAGTTCCTTCATACACTACTGTAGTCGATTTTTTCCGCCTACCCCAACCCCAGGCAAGGACTGATTTATACGCTGTCTCTGTAGTTTTGAATTTTCCAGAACATCATATAAATGGAATCACACAGTACGTAGCCTTTGAATCTGGCTTTTCTCACTTAGCTTAATGCACAGAGACTCACCCATTTTGTTATACGTTTGTTTACCCCTTTACCAGTTACAACATTTGAGTTGTTTCCAATTTGGGCAATGAATAAACATGAAACATTTGTGTCTAAGTTTTCTGTTTGGTAAGTATACGTTTAACTATAAAAAGAAAACTTCCGAATTGTTTTTCAAAGTGCCTGTACCATTTTGCATTCTCACCAGCCATGGATGAGTTTCAATGGCTACAAGTTCTCACCAACACTTAATATTGTCGTTTTGTTGTTGTCGTGGTTTTTGCCATTCTACGAGCTTTGTGGCCATATCTTATTCAGTTTCAATTTGCATTTCCTTAATGGTTAATGGTGTTGAGCATTTTTTCATGTGCTTATTTGTCATCCATGTATCTTCTTTGGTGACTTGTCCATTTTTTCCCAGCTGGGGGTGGAGGTTGCTTTCTTTCTTATTGACTTTTGAGGTTCTCTGTATGTGCTATGTACTATATCCTTATCAGATGTGGAATCTGCAAATATTTTCTCCAAGTATGAGACTTGCCTTTTTTTTAAAATATGCATATTTTAAAAACTGGAAAGGAAAACGCAATCATATAACTCCCAGTCATAGTCCCAACTATTCAGAGTAAGCCCTCAGCTGTAACAAGTTCCACCGCCCTTCTCCCCAAGGAGGAAGCCCAGGATGATAACATCAAGTCTTCTCCTCAGATTGGTGAGACCTGGAAACAAGCATGATTTTCCTGCTCCCCATCCTTTGAGAATAAGGCTTCCTAGAGGCTCTGAATGCCTATAAGGTTCAGGTGGCTTTCTGCCTTGGTATCTGGGGATCCCAGCAGGTTCTCAGTCTCTTCTTTGACTCATGGGAGCAGGACAAACCCTGGGAGACTGTAGACCCTGTGATGAAGTTAGGGAACCACCAGCCTGAATGTTCCTTAATCATGCCTTCCTTCTTTTTTAAGCCGCCTGTAATGTATATCCTTATCCACACATCGCACCACTTTTGAGCTGCTTACGCTCCCTTCATGGCTTGCTTCTCCCACTCAGCACCATGTTGCCGAGATGCATTCACATGGATGCAGGTAAGAATCATTTTCTACTTTCCCAACTGTGTGAGGGTCCTTTGTTTGAAATAGTACGATTTCATTAGCCATTCTATGCTTGATAGACATATAATTTCATCGTTATGAGTAAACCTTGTCCTGCTCCTTCAAGATGTTGCCTTTTGATTTTCATTATCTTTTCTTTCCTCTCTCAAAAGAGCAGAGCTTCAGGAAATTAGAAGTTTTAGCGCTCCAAGCTATTGAACTTGAAACGAGCTCCAGGAGTCTGCTTTGGCCTCTGTGACTACCGACTGGCTGTCCCGGGCCAGCACCTTGTCAGGCTGGTCAGGCTTCAGAGGCAATGGGTGCCTGGCCTGAAGGCGGGATGGGGAGTCGTGTGTGGAGGGGACGTGGTCACGTATGAGAAAGTGCAAACAAGAAGAGAATGACCATCCACGTTATTCTGCCTGACTTCTACAATTAAAAAATCAGAACACAGCTTTTAGAGCAATTCTCTTTGGAAACCAGTACCAGAGTAAGGAAAACTAAACTGTAACCAACAAATTTCTAGTGGCTCCATGTAGACAAGTTTGAGAATTAAAAAACAAAAACTCCAGGGTGGACATTTAATCGGAGGGACCCTCACACTTTTGTGAGTTTTACCTCTGGGAGCCCTATGAGGTTCCCTCTGTGAAGGTCAGAGAAACCCCTCTCATGCCCCCGGCAGGGGCAGGGGGGACAGGAAAACAGCCATTTTGACATATGCCAGAGCATTCTGTTCTTCTTAATAGGGGCTGCCCTCAAGAGAAACTGTTTCACCAGAGTCTAACCTGCTATGGTTTTATCAGAGCCTCAGTGACCCGAGCGAAGATTAATATCCAACTCCAGCCCCCTGGAGCCATCTCGTCTCACCTAAGGATGAGGGGCGTGCGCTGGAAAGCACGTGTGAGGGCCAAACCCAGGGCCACAGGCTCACTAAGAGACTAGTAAAGACAGAGAATGCCCCCTCCCCCACACACAACATCAGTGGAGCTCCTGTATAAACGGGAGGATGCAATGAAAAAAGTGCATCTCAGACTTTAAAAAGAAGCTTCTAGAAACCCCAAAGACAATAGGGGAGACAAAAACAATGACAACAGAGGAAATTTTAGCTTCTTTGGGCCCACTCAAGACATTCCCAGTGGATTTTCCATACATACCGCTTGTCTTGGCTCATGCTACAGACTTTCTTAAAATTTCTCAAAGGTTCTCAAACCCCACACATGCAGCCTCTGGCCTCAGCATGTCCCATATCTCTTGCTAAGTGGGGTTACCCAGTTGGGTTAATACCCAAATCCAGTATTAGTGGCAATCAGTTCCAGTTCACAGCTTAGCCTTTCCCAGGCACCTCCAAACCTAGCACAAGTGGCAACCATCTGCAGGTCACTTTGTAGCCCCAAGAAGAGTACAGAGAGTGGCTGACCTTGGCCAGCACCAAAGCCCTTCCCAAGAGGCCCCAGAACCAACATACCTACTGGCCAGCTTCAGACCACCCAGAGCACCGCCCCACCATCTCCACAAATAACGCACCCAAAGGGCAGACTTGACAGGCACCAGAGCCCAGCTAAAGTGAAGCCTGCTCCGTGGGGTCAGCCCCTGACAGCAGCTCCTCAGCTATGGTCGCACTCAGTCCTCACAGCCAATCAGCCGGGGGGCCAACAGCAATCAAGGCTCAACTATATAATAAGATGGCACACACAATCCACACTAGGGACACCCCTGGAGCACCCGACTCTCAGGTGACCAGGGAGATTGTGCCACTGAGCCCCACAGGACACCTACAACATAAGGTCACTCTGCCAAAACCAGGTGTAGCAGATCTACCTAATACATAGACACAAACATAGGGAGTTTGCCAAAAGGAGGTGACAAAGAAACATGTCCCAAAGGAAAGAACAGGGCAAACCTCCAACAAAGAACTAGACAAAATGGAGACAATCTACCAGATGCAGAATTCAAAATACTGGTTGTAAGAATGGACTAGCAGAAGAGTAGATGAGACTAGCATTATTCTAATACCAAAACATGACAAAGACAACAACAAAGACATAAGAAAGGAAAATCAATATCTCTCATATACATGGATGCAAGAATCCTCAAAAGAAAGTTAACAAATCAAATCCACCCATGTATAAAAAGAATATAACCCATAACAATATGGGATTTTTTCCAGGTATGCAAAGCTGATTCTGCTTTCAAAAATCAATGCAATCCATCCAATGTAACACACTCCATCACATCGGCAGGCTAAAAAAAGGAAAGTTATGTGATCACATTAATAGTCATGGAAAAAAATCCTTTGACAACATTTAACACCTGTTCATGATTTTGAAACAAACAAAACAAATTTGTCATCAAACCAGGAATAGAAAGGAACTTTCTCAACTTGATAAAGAATGTCCACTGAGAAATCGGCAGATAACATGGTACTCAGTGGAGAGAAACTAGGTGCTTTCCCACTAAGACTAGGAACCAGTCAAGACTGCGCTCTCACCACGCCTGTGAAACATCACAGTGCGATATGACAAGAAAAGGAAACAAACGGCACACAGACGAGGAAGGAAGAAAGAAAACTGCCTTTCTTTGCAGACGACACAATCATCTGTGCTGCAAATCCCCAAAAATCAACAACAAAAACCTGGAACTAATAAGCAATAATAATAAGGTTCCAGGGTACAACGTGAATATATAAAGATCAATTGCTTTCTTATATACCAGCCACGAACAATTAAATTTGAAATTAAAAACACAATACTATTTGTGTTAGTACTGCAAAAATGAAATGCTTAGGCATAAATCTAATAAAATACTATATATTTACATGAGGGAAACTACAAAACTCTGATGGCTTAAAGAACTAAAACACGGAGAGATGTTTCACGTTCATGGATAAGAAGACTCAACATTGTCAGGATATCATTTCTTCCCAACCGGATCTATAGATTCAGTGCAATACCAATCAAAATCTCCACAAGTTATCTTGTGCATGCCGAGAAACTGATTCTAGAGTTCATATGGAGAGGCGAAAGACCCAGAAAGACCCAGAATACTCACCACAGTACTGGAGGAGAAGCGCAAAGCTGGAGGACAGTCACTACCTTTTTATAAGACTTACTGTAGAGCTAATGTAATCAGGATAGTGTGGTCTTGGTGAAAAAATAGACAACCATCCCAATGGGACAGAGAGCCCAGAAATAGACCCACACAAATATGGTTAACTGATATTTGACAAAGGAGCAAAGGCATTCCGATGGAGAAATGAGAGTTTTATCACATGGAATAAAACGAATCTAGACACAGACTGTTTACACCCTTCAGAAAAATTAACTCAAAATGAATGATAAACCTAAATGTAAAATGCAAAACTATAAAGCTTCTAGAAGATAAAATAGGAGAAAGTTTAGGTGGCCTTGGGTTTGGTGATGACACTATAGATCAACATCAAAAACAGGATCCATGAAAGAAAGAACTGATAAGCTAGACTTCATTAAAATGAAAAACTATTGATCTGCAAATGAAACGGTTCGGAGAATGAATAGACAAACCACAGGCTGAAAGAAAGCCTTTGAACAAACACTGAACTGATAAGGAATGGTATCCAAAATATGCAAAGAATTCTTAAAACTCAGCAATAAGATCATAAACAACCCGATAAAAAATGGGCAAAATACCTTCACAAGCACCACACCATATAGATGGCAAATAAGCATAGGAAAAGTTGCCCCACATCATCTGTCATCCTGGAAATGCAAATTAAAACAATACAGAGCACTGCACCACACCTGTTAGAAGGGTTAAAATCCAAAATGCTAACAACACCGGAGGCCTGGAGGCCGGGGAGCAACAGGACCGCTCTTTCATTGCTGGTGGGAATGCAATGGTGCAGTTACTTTGGAATGCCGTCTGGTGATTTCTTACAAAACCAAACATTCTCTTACCATAAGATTCAGCAGTTATGCTCCTTAGTAGTTACCCAAAGGAGATCATAAATTATGTCCATAGATAAACGTACACACACACGTTTCTATCAACTTTATTCATAATTGCCAAAATTCAAAAGCAACCGAGATGTCCTTCAGTAGGAGAATGGATAAACAAACCGTGGTCCATCCAGACAAGAACTATGACTCAGCAATAAAAAGAAATGAGCTATTGTACCCCTAAAAGACAGACTGGGAACTGAAATGCATAATGCTAAGCGAAAGAAGCCCATTTGACAAGGCTACATACTATGTGATTCCAGAAATAACACATTCTGGAAAAAGTAAATCTATGGAGACAATAAACAGATCAGTGGTTGCCAGGAGTTCGGGGAAGGGAAGATAAACAGGCGTAGTACAGGGGATTTCCAGGGTGGCGAGACTACTCTGTATGATACCGTATTAATAGATTCATGTACTCTAAAACTCAAACTGCTCTGAAAAATAAAGTCCACTAGTTTTTTAAAAGATTAAGTGACTTATTTGAACAAATCCGTTTAAAAGAGAACCCCCTTCATAGGTTGTTTAGCCATAAAGACCTCAAATAGCATCTAAGTCACCACCTTTGTTTTCTTTATGAAAACTGGATATTTTTATGAATGAGTGGATTATTTTGTCCTGAATTACATAATGAGAGCTAGGGCAAGAACCCAAGTGTCTGGCTCTCGCCCAGTTCTTTTTCCATAAAATATTTAAAATTGCACATTTAATATTTGCATAGGTTTTTAAACATTGATTTGAGAGAGAGAGAGACGAGGGTAAGGAGTATGCCCGATAGCCGTGAACACTGCCAATGACTGGCGGCACAGTGAGCACTTAACAATGAACCCTTAAGACAGTAAAGGGGGGATGCCCTTTGGTAAAATGAGGGCAAAGGGTCAACAAGAAGACCAATGAGCGTGCTTTTTAAGCAGACGGATTATCAGTAGCAGAACAGATCAATAACAAGCCACAAAACCAGCTCCAAAGCCCGGACGGCCTCCCCTCCCCTGCTGACCTATCTTTCTCTCTCTCCCCAGGAGGACCGTCTGCTCTCGAAGAGCTCTCTGATGGCCTGAGATGCCCTGGCTGGGACTCCATCCAAAAAGCCTGTGGCAGTGTGGCTCCTCCTTAGCAGGGCAGGGCCACGGCCACCTAGACCTCTTCCCTAGGGCTGTCAGCCCCACCTGGCAGCATTTCCGAAATGATCGCCTGTCCTCACTAGGCAGCTGACAGGTATGTCACCGAGTGCTCTGCAAGCTGCACAGGGAGTGAGTGCTGCCTGTCCCTGAGAATTCAGTTTACACTTGCACAGAGTTTGTTGTACATTAGGAGGCTTTGCTCCTCTTTCTAGCCCAGGATTTGAAGAGCTAACACTTGGCAGAGGGTGTCTTGCTGGGCCCATCCCCACTCCCCTCTGTGCAGCCCCTCAGTCCTGCCAAGAGCCACTGCAGCCCCCAGAACACACTCAGCAGTCTCCGCCCTGCCCTGGATTGCTCTTCTCGTCTTCACACCAGCCCATCCTTCCTGAGCCGGCTTCTGTTCCCTTCCCACCCAGGGGCGGGTGAGTAATTCACAGCACGTGTCTGGTCTTTATAGAGACCTGGAGCCTGATCATCAACACCCCTAGCTGGATCTGGGGAAGAACCCGGGCAGAGGCCCAGCCCTGGAACCAGCCAGTGTGAGGGTGGGGGCACCGTGGCTGCAGGCTGCCTGGGTGCCCCTTGCTGATGACAGTCCATGGCCTGGCTCATAGGTGCGACAGAGCCAGGGTTCTATGGGACCTGAGGCCAATACAATTTTGAGAGTCTACTTTACAAAAACGAACACTCAAATATCTTACTTTTGCAAATTTTACAGAAACATGTGACCGTGTGAATACACTGTTAGCCTTATCCTGTGACCAGTGAGGGGCCCGAAGCTCAGGCTTCCTGGCAAATCCACCTCTGCTCATAGCGCTGGACCCCTTCGTGTGGGCAGTGATGGAGGGTCAGGGGAGGGAGAAGGCCACGTCCACCAGCATTCTCAGAAGGGCATCCGTTCACTCATTCATTTATTCCCATGCCTGCATCCCAACAGCCACGCCTGCCTCTCTCCTGCACTGCGGCTCCTGCTGGCATCCTGCGCACACAGTGCCTGAGTGAGTTAGTCCCCGTGTCGCCCGTCAGGGCAGCACGGGCCACTTGGCTTATGAGCCTGGCCTGGATTTCAGCCCCAACTCACCATCGACCAGATTCAGGCTCAGCCATGACCCCACCTCTAATTTACAAGTGCTGCCGTCCCTGCCTAGAGTGCCTCCCACACCCACCTAGCATCTCCCACCAGCATCTCCTCTGGGAGGCTCTGGCCTGGCTCAGCAGTCCCCATCATGACTCCACGTGTCCTGTGAGTGCCATTATCCCAGCTCCCTGGCTGCACTGCCATTGGTCACAGCCCCTCCTGTGGTTCTTGCACACCTGAACACATGCATGAACCCCACCAAGTCCCTCATTGAGCATTTGCAGCATTAGACATTCCAGGGCTTTGCGCAACATCCCACACACCCAGGAAATGAACGGGCTAAGGATATTTATCTGCTTCCTGTCTGTGAGAATTGGCCTGGGCCAGGGGTCTGACTGAGGCTTTGGTGAGGGGTGTCAGAGAGCTGGGAAGGCAGACACAGGGCCATGGGTGGGAACTGACCTCGTCTTGGCACTTGGCACTTACTGCTTCTATGATATGTTCATAAGCTCCTTAGAGACAGTGACCGTATCTCACAACTCAGTATATACGATCTTTTTTTTCCAAGGCAACATATTCACTGACTTTAACTTATATTTCTAAATTGTACCTGCAGTGCGAGATGAGACCAACTTGGAAACAAAAGTGGAATTCAAGTTCTGAGAGCCTTCCAAAGTTGCTATCTGTTGCTGTGATTGAGGATGTTTACTTTTTTAATCCTGGAGCACTAGGTTTAATCTTCTAAAGTACCTGCATCAAGAGTGTTGGTCCAGGCGGCCATACTTTCCACTCCTTCTTCTCATGACTCCTGTGTGTTATCAGCATCACTGTTCTACTGCTCCTCTCTTTCACCAATCTTAGCAACAAATTTGTTTCGGTTTGTGACTCTTAATTGCAACCACGTAAGGTCCCAAGCAGAGGGTCCAGATACACCAGGCCTGGATGCCTGGCACACAGAACTTGGTGCTGGGCAGAGAGGCATTCTTTCGGTTTGATAATTGGCCATGTAAAACCTTTTATTCTCTCTAGCATACAGAGCCACAGCAGCAGCATCCTTTAAACTCCATTGTTCATGGTGTTTTAGCTCTATTTTCTTCCATTCGTAATACTCTCCAATGAAATTTGGATATTCGTGGAATGGAGTTCTACAGCTTTTGGTGTAGCTATTTCAGACCATGTCTTGTAATAATCATCAAATGAAATTTTAATTGACATTGTACTAGCTCATAGAAAAGTCTTTGAACTATTTGTACACAGATTCCCTTTAATTAATTTTGGGCTGCTTCCAAATTCAGTGGATTTTCTAGCACTGGATTAGAAAGCATAACCAATCTTGATGTAGCTTCTTCTGTAATTCCTTGGTTCTCTGTTCAGCTAGTCTTCAGTTGGTTAAACAGGTTGATTGTTCTGTATTTTAGTTGTAATTCCACTTTGGCCCTGGGAGGAGGTGAGTGTAGCTTCCACCTACTGTGCCGCCATCTTGTATCTCCACAACCTTTAAAAATCAGCACAGGCTTGCACGTTGGGGCCGATAGGTAACTATCTGTGGCATGTTGGTTGCCATGCTTCAAGAGTGGGCAGCACCATATTGAATTGCACAGTTGAGAATTCACCTAACTCATCTTCTCACCTTCAGGTAGCTACACAGAGGCGATTCAGTGTGGCCTTTGACGAAGATGCCCCATCATGCATCAGAGCTCCATTTGCAGACCTTCCTGAATGAAATGGTAGATACAGTCCAGCATACTGCGCCCTCCTGTTTCCAAATCAAGCATGCGGCCTCACGTTCTGACTTACCAATCAATACGACACCAGTTACAGTGATTCTAATAAGCATATGCCACTCCACAACTTCATTCAATCTGGGAACGGGAAGCAACGGTACACATCCGATGAAAAGTACTTGGAATTCAGTATGAAGGGAAACGCATGTGCATTTTGTAAAACATGCCTTTGGAGAGATGATGCTCTGATAAGGAGAGCCCTGGGGTGAGATTCAGCACAGGCTCCATTGCTAATTGCAAATGTCTCATTTGGTCGGGTAGATAGACGCTCTGCTGTCGGTTTTGTGTACAGATTATCTAGCTAGTGGTGAATTCGGTTAACTTGGTAAAAAGTCAGAACAGTAAGTACCACCTTCTTTGTCAGTCTTTGTAGTTAAGGTCTCTTTCTGCTAAGTTCCATAGCACTAGGCATCTCTTTTTGAGTCTCCCTGTCCTTCCCCTTAGATTTCATCCAACAAATGCAATTTGAATGCCCTGTTACTGCTTGACACTGCTCTGGGTGCTGGCCACACACTGGGGCACAAGTCTGGTGGCTCCTGCCTTCTTGGAACTCACGCTGCGACGAGGGACACCCACTGTAGACCGGGGACTGCACGTTCTCAGGGTGGGAGCCACTTCTGAAGAAGCCAAAGAGAACCAAATAATAGAAAAGTCTTTGGAAGGTTGGCTCCTGTTATACAGACTGCAAGCCTGGTGGAGTTTGCAAGGTCCAGCAGCTGAGAAGACCTTGGGCCCACAGTTACATTGCTTGACCTGGGACCCAGACGTCTCAGACACCAGGCAGCCCGAGCCCCTTTCAGCACACATGCGGCTGGCTTGCTTTAAGGGGAGGACCTCCAAGGCTGCATTAACGGCTTGGAGAGAAGGGAGCTCCGTGTCATTGACCTAGTCATAGCTAAAATCTTCCTGTGATTTACATAAAAATAATGAATGCCTGGGGTGAATATCAATGAGTTCGACCATCCTCTAAAGGATTGTTTTTTTTTCTCTTAGTCATCAAGAATAAGATGGGTCCTCCTCTTCCCTCCCTCCCATTTTTGTCTACCTTGCTCTTTAAAGTATTCATTCATCAGTAACATCGCTGGCCCAGCCAGCTCTGTGCGAGTCTGGAAAAGAGACCCCAATATGGATGGCCACTCCCAGCCCTTCGATTAGGGTGGGGAGCCCACTCAAGGATAGGAATGGGCTTTGTTTCCTCAAATGCTTTTTTTCTTTTTGGGTGGGGGTGGGGTTCTTGCAGGCCTAGACCCCCACTCTCCGGAGAAGGAGGAGGGAAGGAAGAAGTTGGACTCTGGACCATTCCCGCTGGTGCAGCCCTGGAACTTTCTGTGTGTCCTCCTCCTCCTGGAAGTCTTCCTCCACTACACTGGGCAGCATTCTCACCGGGACTCTCCTGCCTGTGGGAGTCACAGAGCCCTCATCATCAGCCCTCCAGGCTGTCCTTGGTACACACCTCCAAAAGGCTCTCAGAGAGCTAGTGAATAAACCCACCCCTAAGGAAACTGTGCTGGGGGGCAGCTCAGTGGCACCCCGCTTCTCGATATTCACCAGCATCTCCAACAGGCCTGACACTGCTTCTCCTGTGACATTGGAATGCAAAGCTTGGCATCCTTGAGCATCACGAAGGTGGTGAGGATGGGCCGCTCAATCTGTTTAAGGATTCTACTGCAGAACAGGGTTTTATAAATGTTTCATCTTGTGATCACTGAGGGGAATGCTAATTAACAGTCAGTTCTTTAACCTTCTGACTCTTCTGTAAACTTGAGCAACTGTTGCTGAAGACATTAGAATCCCTGCGTAGCTCTTCGGTGTTCCAAATGTCCTCCTTTGTAGCTGATTGAAGCCCCTGAGCCCCAAGATGCTATGAGGTGGTTTTTTATTAGTGAATTACTTGCACGTGCTCGTCTGGGTTGCCATTTCCTGCCTCGACCAGCAATGAGTGTGGGGGTTTCAGACAGATTGCCTTCCCTTTTTAACAGTATAAAATGTGAACCCTCCTCTGCTCAGGGTTCCTTCAGAAAAGATCAGAGCCTAAATTCTCCAGAGTGCAGCACTTGACCCAGGAAAGCTGTGCTGTCCCTGGCCACCTCCTGCTGTCCCAGCGCCTTCGGGAAGCCCTCTGTTGCCTCCGTTGGCACGTCTGTAGAGCGGGGATAGTGCCACAGTTCCTAACTTGTGGCTCTTGCGAGGATTAAATGAGATAATGCATGAGAGGCTCAAACATAACTTCTCAATAAATGTTCACCGTTACTGTTACTGCTGTCACTTGTTTGCCCTTGGTGTTGGCTTGGGGACAGGCCACCCTTATCTGTTTGCCACGCAAGGAGAAGGCAACAGAGGTTCCCACAGTGCCTGGTGGGCCCTGGAAAATACCCTTGACGGTAACTTACAGTTGTGCGAGATGTATACAAACACAGAATAACATGTGCCTTATAAATAGCATCTAGATTCCTGGTGCCTTTTTCAAGTGCCCTTTTTTTAGTTTATTTCTCCTTCTAAATTCTCGAAGAGTTGGGTGTACACCATGTATTTTGGAGCTCACATACCTGAAGAAAAAAACAACCCATCACAATAAAGCAGCTGCTTCCCTGTTATTAATGCAGATGTTAATAAAGACTGGAAGAGCGCCGGCGCTTACATAACTGTGCTTTTCTTCAAGAGGCTCCGCAGGCATTCCCCAGTCCTTCCCAGCATTCTCTCTGCTCCGCCCGACAAAACCTCACACACACCCACTAAGTGTACCTCCTATTTTATGTTTCTTTTGTTGTTGTTTGCTTTCAACAGGAAAGAGTTGCTTCTTGGCTTGGCATATGTACACTTTTCAAATTTTGATTATTTTTAACCATCAAGTCTCCCTACAAAGGAAATGTTTGCTAAATCTGAGCCAGAAAATTCTGACTCTAGCAGTCTTGCCCCTTTTGGGGGAGGGAGAGGAATTTTTTTGTTCTGTTTTGTTTTCACACAGAAGGATCCAGTAAAACTCAACCAGAGCTGGCCAAGAGAAATGTCCAAATCATGTGACTGCTGTATACTTTGCAATCTTGGGTATAGAAGCCATCAGCCACGTGTGGCTACTTGAAATGGGGCGAGTGTCACTGAGGGACTGAATTTTGAATTGAGTTTAAGATGAATTACTCTGAATTTAGATTTAAATAGCCACACGTGGCTAGTGCCTACCACACTGGACTGCCCAGTCTAACACTTCCGTAAGAAGTCGTCTGCACGTGGAAGAAGGACTGTAGCCACACAGGACGTATTTGTATGCTCCTCCTCTAAAGCTTAGTCCTGGCCGGATGGCTCAATGGGTTGCAGCATCGTCCCAATGCACCAAGGTTGCAGGATCAATCCCTGGTTGGGGCATATACAAGAAGCAACCAATGAATGCATAAATAAGTGGGATAACAAATCAATGTTTTTCTCTCTCTTCTCTTCCTAAAATCAATAATTTTTTTTGTAAACTTGGCTTTTCTTAAGTCTTACAATCTTTATTTTTCTATATACCACATTAGTTCTTGACAAAGTAGTTCTCCACTTATCTCTTCCCCAAAACATATACCATGTATTTTAGGGGCACGGGGTTTAATTGGATCCTTTATCGGTTTGCTTTTGACGGGGAAGGTGGTCACCTCCCACTAGTGAGCCCCTCGCCGCTGGCTTTCTCAGGTGGCATTGTCCACGTGCCAACAACAAAGTTCCCTTTTTCCTTCTGCTTCCCGCTAGGAAGGCTTAGCTGTTAATCTTCCTTTGTTAAAACTTGGCTTGAAAATGAGTTTTTAGATCTTTAAAAGAGACACACCTGGCCACTCTGAAAAGTCTCCAGAAAAGCCAGGCTGGACACGACCGGCACTCCCCTCCAGTTGGTTCATGCGTCATCAATCTCCAATGCTCTGCAAAGCAGCCTCGGGAGCAAGTTCGCTCCCAAGTGCCGGGAGTGTTATTTACCGGCTCCCCAGGAAACCCTCCGCGAACATTTGCTTTCTTCGCCGGGCCCTTCCATTGCTGTATTGCTTTTTTTTTTTTTTTAACCTGTAGAATGTGCCTGTTAATACCTTCCCTGACAAGAGAGCTTGCCGGTGCCAACTACTGATTTTCTGATCCTCACCAAATTGTTTTCCATCCGCGTGAGGATCAACTACAGATGACGGCTCAGTAACAGGCAGCCTGTGGAGAAATGGGTCAGGGAGAAACAAAACAGCAAAAACCTCCATCCTGGTTGCAAAGGAAATCATCACAAGCAATTTGGGCCGCTGCCAGAACACAAGTCCAGAAACACGGGTCCCCTGGAGCAAGCGTTGGGGCCCTCCGAAAAGGGGACAGGAGGGCAGGAAGGCCCTCTCAGCACGCGCCGTCACAACTGGCACCTGTGCTCAGATCCCGGGGACCCAGGTGGCTCGTAGCTTTAACCCAGACCTCCAGGGAGCCTTGAAAGGTCGGTGAGCCTGGGACAGAAAGCTTTGGGACCAAGAATGAGACAGGACACCTGTGTCAATCAAAGAGCGTAAACAGGCATCCTAATAATTTTTCCTTAAAGCAGATATGGGAGGAAGCAATTATCGCCAACAGTGAAAGCTGAGAGAGAGAGAGAATACTGATTTCCATCAAGATGTGTGGATGGCTAGCTCACTTCCTATGAAACCATCTTAAGAAAGATGCTACGATTTACTATTTATGCTTTGCACATTCAGTGAGTATAGCAGCTGTCTATCGCTGCATATAAATCACTCCAGGGGCTAAGACAGCAATTGCCTTTCATTATCCCATCGTTTTTGGAGATGGGGATTCAGGAGTGGCTCAGTGGGTGTTTCTGTCTCCCGGCTTCTCCTGAAGTTGCCGTGAGACATTCGCTGGGGCCATAGTCACCTGAAGGTATGACTGGGGCTGGAGGGGGCTCGATCACATGGCTGGCAAGTTGCTGCTGGCCAGGCGAGTGGGCTTTCTCCAGGCAACCTCACCACCCGGCAGCTGGCTTCCCTCCTCAACAAGTCATCCGAGAGGCCAGGAGGGGCAGTGCCCTGTACCACCTGGCCCTAGAAGTCACACACGCTCCTGCCATATTCCAGCAGACACACAGGCCAGGCCTGACTCACTGTGGGAGGGGACATGCAAGGGAGGTGACCATCACTAGGAACCAACTTGGAAGCTGATAGCACCATGGAAAACATATTTTTAGAGTAAAAGTATCACTAATGACAAATTGAAACTACAGTGAGATGCCTATTTTTTATTCTTCCAACGAGTAAAAATTTTTAAAAAATCACACCATACCTGGCCCGTTGGGGTGGTAGTGGGGGAGGAAAGGTTCTCGCCCTCCCCTTGTGGTCACTGCAGATTAGCTCTACTGACTTGGAGAACAAAGTCAACATCGAAATTTCAAATGTGCTCACCTGTCCCCTCTGTTTACCCCAGCGATGCACCCACGTGTGTGCACCAAGAGGCTTGAACAAGAATGCTCCCTGAAGGACTTTTTATTCTTACAACAACAGGTTAGAAATAACCCAAGTACTTTATTCACAGGTGACTGGTTAAAAAGCTGTGATGCTGTGTGAAGGTTGTACATCTCTGAATATACTAAAAATCTCTGAATTATGTAATGTAAATGGATGAATTGCATGGTATGTGAATTATATCTCAATAAAACTGCTTTTTTTAACAAAAACTATGTTACATCAATAGAAAGGACTATATACAATGAGCTGTAAAAAGTTTAATAATGATGATGAAGAAAACTCTCAGAGTTCCGTAAGTGAGAAATGAAATAGAATAATGGGTTCAATAGGCTACCAAAGAGGGCAGAAAGGATAACGTGCCTTCATATTTGCTTCTGTCTGCATGAAGAGACACTGGAAGGACGCTTAGGGGCCGATGGGAAGGTGCAGCGGTGGGGGGGGGGCGAGGAAGAAGACGGGGGTGGGGTCGGAAGAAGGCATTGCAACGCCCATCTTTGTTATGTAGTTTTGATCTTCGAGCCAAGTGTGTATTTACCTGGTGAAAATATAATAAAATCATAAAATACCATCAAATTTCTACAAGTCCTAGTTCTGACTCAATTTCAAGGTCTGCAGCCTTAGAAATGCCATACCACTTTTCTGAGCTTCCGGATCCATTGGTTTTTGATTGCTTGGCTGTCCCTGAAAGTGTCCCTTAGCTACATAGGCCAGGCTGCCCCCCACAGCCACACTCCACCTGTCACCTGAACTGCAGGTTTAGTGTCCCCGAAAACACAGAAGCCCTGGGGAGGTTGGTCCAAAACCCACATCCCCATGGAATGTTCCCACCATGTCACTGTAGGGGGGGCATTAATTACCGAGAGCAAGAGCCACATCTGGTCTCATAGATAAAGTAAGTAAAAGCGGAAATGGGAGGAAACACGACTTTGCAAAGGCAGAAGTGGCTAGAAGAGGGAGGGAGCCAGGGCAGCTGGCACACTAGAATGGCAGGGCCACGGTGTGCAGCTGTTTCATGCCATCAGCTCAGATTTAGGGTTTACTGTAGACACTGCTGGCAAGACAGGACTGCGGGGACCTTCCCAGGCTTTCCCTGCAGCCTAGTGTCCCCTCTACCTGCATGTCACCTGCCCATCACTGATGTTCCCACACCACAACCACCACTGGATCAAGACCTCGACTCCAGGAGACGCCCATTAGCAACATCCGTACCCCAGAGTGACAGGTGCCGGAGCTAGCGCACTTGGCCTGCACCAGCATGGTGCGACAGATCCCTGTGTCGGCTCCCACTAGCAGGAACCGGAGCCCTGCAGGGAAACAGCAGAGATGAGGCAGGAGGGCCAGGCAGGCCCCACTGTGAGGGCAGCTGAGAGGTAGAAAGAGACCCAGGTTCCCCAGGAGGAATCTGGGGCGCAGCAAAGCCTGGATTTGCCTGCTTGACACTGAACGCTTAAGGGCTGTCCTATGGACGAAAGCGTCAGGCCTTCTATCTTTCCAGAGGGCAGGCTGAACTGGCAGAAAGTAGAGGGAGGACCGCATCCCCACAGAAACTTTTCTGCGCCGGCTGAGCCATAGTGGGACATGCTGGCTCCTGCAGTGGGGCGCTTCCTATCACTCAGCTCCGGTGGCCTGGAAGGCTGCCTTTTGTCAAGGGCGCCCAACAGCCCTGTGTACCCCCAGATCCAAATCAGAATCACCCAGATGTGCTCCTGACAAATCAGTGCCCCAAACCTCATCCCTGAGGCTCCGACATGGCAGGTCAAGGCGGGGGGCAGAATCTGTATCCTTGACAAGAACCTGGGTGACCCCATGTAGCCGTGTGTGAACTTCCCTTTGGAAGACACTTAGGTAAATAATTGAATAATGGTTCATTTCAAGGTTTTATTTTCTCTAGAGTTCGCCCTGCCCTGAGGAGAGGTCAAATTATAATAATCCTTTCTCTGTTTTTCCAAGAGGAAAGAGACTTGTTTCTACAACCTTTATTTGTCATGGTGACATTTCTCTTTGAGTTCTGTGTTTCATCCCTCAAGTCCTAGTTCCACCAGGGCACACAGGGAACTAGGACAACTTGATGTTATTAATATCTTTAATTGATACTTTTCTACAGAGTAAAAAATTTTTAATTAAGAAAATACTCTCACCCTAGCTGGTGTGGCTCAGTGGATGAGTGACAGCCTGCAAATCAAAGGGTGGCTGGTTTGATTCCCAGTCAGGGCACATGCCTGGGTCACAGGGCAGGTCACCAGTAGGGGGCACACAAGAGGCAACCACACATTGATGTTTCTCTTCCTTTCTCCCCTCTCTCTAAAAATAAATAAATAAAATCTTTTAAAAAAAGAAAATACTCCCTCTACAGGTTCAACTATATTCTGTTAAATGGAAGTACTCTCAATTCCAATCACTTGTGCTCTGAACGTGGCCAAATATTCACACAGTTGCTCTTTCTGCCTTTATTCAAGTGCATTTCTTTTGCAACATTAAAAAAAAATGTGTTACCTCAATTAGGATTCCGGTATGTTTTGCCACATTTAGATGCTACAGAAATCATTGTCTTTCCCAATCTCATCTCATTCCATTAAAAGAGAAGTTTTCTAGTTAAAAATAAGAGCTCCTCCAAAAGACTCCAAATATTTCAGAGTTAAAATACACACTTTGAAACGGAAGCTTATGCACTGTTTGAGCTCTTATCTTTAATTTATTTAGGGCCTCCCTCACAGCTGGAGACATAAATTAGCAAGCCTCGTTTTGAATAAATGCAATTCTCTGAGAGTAGCCAAACCTCTTAGAAAAACATTTTTGGTGCTCTGCACATTGATTTCTGGGAGTAAAGATTTTCAAGGGATTTTGAAAAAAAGCTTTGCACCCCAAATTTAGAGAACTTACGAAAGACTTAATATCTATCATTGCCAAACACTTCAATCAATTTACAATATAATTCTTTAAGGGTTTAAATCTTTCTAATATCTGGTTAGTGATGGCCAGGAAAGACGTTCATGCTGCCACACTGAAGAAATGGTATACACGCATCTGCTTAGTACAGTTGAAGATTGCAGTGTAGTTACTATATGTAATATTATTTTTAAACGTGTGAGTACTATCACTTCTACTTGATTGATAGACTATCACAGCTGTTACTGATATAATTGTGAAATATGTATGAACCACACCTACAACCAGTATAGTTTCTATAGGCTTCTTAATTAGTAAGAAGATAGTTTCTAAGAAAACACTGTGCTTCATCAAAATTTGTGTCTGTACGTCTCCTCCCAACTAAATGGCTTTTTTTTAATGCTGGGCTTTTTAACTAAATTTACAGTAATGTCAGAGGTGTTATCACAGAGTGAACTTCCAAAAGCTTTATTTTGATGCTCTGAAAAGTATGAAAAATTACATAACTGTTGCTATTTGGTTACATGATTTTGTTTGAAGAATCTGATGACACCGTTATAATGCTAGTATCGTTGATCTGTTTTCAAATTTCTCTTCTGCCACGTCAACAGAAATCATATTATTTTATTCCTCCAACACGAACAAAACATTTTAGAATTGTAAATAAGGAAAATGAGTTTACAAAATCAGTAATTTGATCTAGATGAAAGTCTTGCTTCATTGAGTGATATATAAACAAAACTCTGTTGCTGTACATATTAAATTGTTATTTTTGAATGGAGTCAGCTGAAAGTAATGACCAACTTTCAAAGTAGATACTGATGCCTGTTGAACTGGTCTTGCCTTTTGAATTCCATGTGGTCAGCTATACAGCCCCAATGGTGGATGTTAATCACTGACAAACATATTGTAAAGTTACAGGTTTATCATCAGCTGTTTTTGAGAAATGGAAATTTGCTACTTAACTTTTTATTAAATATACACTTTTCATTGTTTTAGCTCATTTCTGACAAAAGGGTTTATTATGACATAAAAAATCGCCAACTTAGGAACACCTAAATATAGAGAGCAAATATTGGTGGATATAAACAGACTTTAACATACCATTGACATCAATGGATTGATCCTCCAGACAGAAAATCAATAAGGAGACAGCGGCTTTCAATGGCACATTACACCAGATGGATTTAATTGATATTTTTAGAACGCTTCACTACAAAGCTGCAGAATATACATTCTTTTCAAGGGCACATGGACTATTTTGAGGATAGACCCCATGTCAGGACACCAAACAAGTCACAACAAATTGAAGAAGGTTGAAATTATATCAAGCGTCCCCTCCAACCACAACGGCGTGAAACTAGAAATCGAAGGAAAAAAAACTGAAAACACACAAACACATGGAGGCTAAATAATATTTTCTAACTAATATTTTACTAAACAATAAATGAGTTAACAATGAAGTCAAGGAAGAAATCAAAAGATACCTGGAGACAAGTGGCAATGAAAACACAAGCACCCCAAATCTGTGGGGCACAGGGAGGGCTGTCCTAACAGAGAAATGCACAGCAACGCAGGCCTAGGTCATGAAACAAGACACATCCCCAATACCTGATCTAACATCACCCCAAAATGAACTAGAAAAAGAACAAATAAAGCCCAAAGTGAGTAAAAAATAATAATAAAGATCAGCGTGGAAATAAACAAGATAGAGTCTAAAAAATATAAAAGATCAATAAATCAAGAGCTGGTTCTTTGAAAAGATAAATGAGATTGATAAACCTTTATCCAGACCCACCAAGGAAAAAACAGAGAGGACCCAAATAAATGAAATCAGAAATGAAAATGGAGAAGTAACAACTGACATCACAGAAATATAAGGAATATTAAAAAAAGATATTACGAACAACTACCTGCTACTCAATTGGACAATCTGGAAGAAATGGATAAATCCCTAGAAACATAGTCTTCCAAGAATGAATCAAGAAAAAACAGAAAATCTGGACAGAGTACAACCAATGTAATTAAAGCTGTAATGAGAAAAAAAACTCCCAGCAAACAAAATTCCTGGAGCAGATGGCCTCACAGGTGAATTTGACCAAACATTCAAAGAACGAACACTTATCCTTTTCAAAGTATTTCAAAAACACTTAAGAGGAGGGAAGACTCCCAAGGTCATTTTATGAGGCTGGCTTATCCTAATTCCAAAACTAGATAATGGCATTACAAAGAAAGAAAATTATAGGCCAATATCCCTGATGAACATAGATGCAAAAATCCTCATCGAAGTATTAGCAAACTGGATCCAGCAACAGAAGAAAAGATCCTATGCTATGATCAAGTGGGATTTATTCCTGGGATACAAGGTTGGTACAATATCTGCAAATCAATTAATGTGAAATACCACATAAACATAATGAAAGACAAAAACCATATGAATATATCAATAGGTGCAGAAAAAGCATTGACAAAATCCAGCACCCATTTATAAGAACTCTCATCAAGTGAGAATAGAGAGACCACACCTCAGCATACTAAAGGCCGCATGCGACAAACCCAGAGCCAACACTATCCTCAACCAGGAAAAATTAAGTTTCCCTTAATACCAGAAATAAGACAGGGACATCCACGTTCACTGCTCTTATTTGACCTAGTACTGGGAGTCCTAGCCACAGCAATAAGACAAAAAGAAGAAATAAAAGCCATCCAAATTGAAAAGGGAAAAGTAAAACGGTCATTATTTGCAGATGACAGAATACCGTATATAGAGAACCCTAAAGATTCCACCGAAAAACCACCGGAACCAATCAATGAATGTAAAGTAGCAAGATACAAAATAAATGTTCAGAAATAAGTTGTATTTTTAGACACAAATACTGAACTATCAGAAAGGGAAACTAGGAAAACAATCCCATTTATAATTGCCTCAAAAAATAAAATACCTAGAAATAAATTTAACCAAAGTGGTAAAACACTACACTTGGAAAATTATGAGCCACTGAAGAAAGAAACTGAAGAAGATACAAATAAATGCAAACATATACCATGCTCATGGATATGAAGAATTAACATCATTAAAACAATGACAATATACAAACTACAACTAAACCCAACTGTAGGAATGAATTTCGCAAACAAAATATTGAGCACACACACATCAGACACCAAAAACAAAATCCCTGTATGATTCCATTTACGTAAAGATCAAAAAAGCCAAGGTCCAGTTATGGTGTCAGGACAGCGGTCACCCACAGGAAGAGACCGGTGACTGAAAGGGCCCCTGTGACAGGTCTCTGACGATCCGTGTAATTTTGTGTTTTTTGATCTGGTGGTGGTTGTGTGTTCAGTTTGTGAAAATTCATTGAGATTCAATTGTGTACTTTTATCTACATACGTTATACTTCAATAACAAACCTTGTTTAAAACCCAAAAGAAAGAAAACCCAAAAGAACACAATAGAGCAGAGAGAAATGAAAAACAAAGAGTAAGGTGACAGATTTGGACTCCAAAATACTAAAAATTATGTTAACTGTAAATACAGTGAATTATCATACGGGATACAAAAAAGAATGAGACTAGATGCTGTTTAAAAGAGACCTATCTAAGGATCTAGAAAATATTCATAGCAGCATTCCACTTATAACAGCCCAACTGGAAACAAATGGATATTCAAAGATGAAAAGACAATGGAATGGATGAATATTCCTACCACAATGTGTGTTCATAGTGCAGCAGAGAGACGGAGCCAACCAAAGCCACAGGCGGCGTGCAGAAACCTCACAAACATAATGCTGAGCAGAAGCAGTGAGATGAAAGAGAGTAGAAATTATGATTCTATTTATACAGTTTACCAAATAGGAAATATAAAAATAGTGCGAGCAGACAAGATAGTGGTTCAGTTTGGAAGGAGGGTACCAGGATTAGGGAGTCGGGAAGGGTGAGTCTTGGGGGTTGGCCTGAAATATTCTTTTTCCCGACTTGCATCAGCTTACATTGCGGCTTGTTTTGTGATGATTTATGGAGCTGTACAATTTTTGTGGTGTAAACTTTTCAGCTTTTTTTCCAGGCATCGGAGACAGGGTATAAACAAGAAGTTGGTATCTCCCATCGCTGGCACGGTCCCAGCCCCAGCATGCAGAATAAGGCAAAGAGGAGCTCTCTTGGAGAACAAGCTAACCAAGAATTTTTTTTATTTTTGTCAGATTACAAAATCACACAATCTTATTGTAGAGAATTAAGAATGTAGAGTAGGGTCTAAAAGAGGACGAAAAGACTGTATAGCAAAATTTGAAAAAAGCAGAAAAGAACTGCTAGTATTTCATCAAACGATCAGGGCTCACATTTTAGTTATTTCATTTTTAGATTCTTCTTTTTGCATTTTTCTATACTTGTCATCCTATAATAGTTTTTAAAAACATTCTTCTTAAACTACCTCTCAAGAATCTCACATGTTTGAAGGTCTTTGTAAGTGTCCTTCGGGGTGGGGGCCCCACTGTCTCACACAGTGGTTATACTCTATTATCCTCTTCTTGGAAATTTAGGTTGCTTACAATTTTTCTGTTTAATAAATGATTTTTGGTCAAAATCTTGTACAGAAATATCAGTTCATATTAGATCCTCTCCCTAGGTTGGACTAGGAGAGAAATGACTAGAATAAACATAAATATTTTCAATGCTCTTGAGAAACATTTTCACATGGCTTTTCTGGAAAGTTGTAGCAACAATTGATAATCCCATTGACACACAATATGCTTCTACCCCTCCCCGTGAGCAAACCCTAATGTGGAACAAAAAGAAGTCAGAAGTGGCCCTTGTCAGGAAAGGAAAATGAGAGCTTGCCACGGCTGTGCCTCCACAGGCGACCCTCCCCTCTGTTGGGGGCAGGACATCCTTTCTCCAGTTCCTTAACTGCTTCCCCCCAGTTCCTTAATGACCTCATTTGAAAGACCTGGAAACCAGAGTGCTCACAGACCCTCCCACTCTTGTCTCTCCCACCCACACCCACACTCACACTCACACAAGCTCAGGTGTGTACATGCACAGACACACACTATATACAACACAAAACACACAAACATAGGAACAGAATCTCTCAGCTACGACCATTTCAACCCGTATTGGTAAATGACCCTGTATTTCTGCAGCATCCCACCTATCATCCCGGTTTGATTAGAGTGGCCTTATCGCATCGCTGGTTTGGGGTCTGTGTCCTGTATTTTTGTTCTGCTACATCCGTGCCACCCTGGGGAGGCCTGGCCCCGCCCATACAATGCCCACTTAGCACTGTGGCTAACAAAGTTCTTCTCTATTTTTCTTCTTACCAGAGCCAAAGCACACAGCAAATGAAGTTTAATCTATGAAACTCCTTACGCCCGTCATTGGGAGTGTGAGCTGCAAAATTCCACTAAAGCAAAACAAAGCATAAGATGGAGGAGTCGCTAAGAACCTCAGACCACACCACATGACCAAGGTAAATATTTGCCTCCGACTGCAGTCTGGCATGCATGCCCTTTCTGTCTCCTTTCTATTTGCCAATATTTCGCCTTTAAGTCTCCCCTTACTTGTCCTTCTAAGAGCTCCAGAGAATTTCTTCTATCTGGGCAGCTTTCACATTTGCTCTATTTTGGTTCAGCAAGCCTTGGAGGACACCCCCCAGTGTGCTAAGCACTGAGGCAGGCAGTGTAGACACTAAGGTAAGTGCAACGTGGCACTTTGCCTATAAGGGTCTCTGAGTCTAGAGGGAAGACAGCCAGGGGCGGAATGACCATGGCGGAGGCAGGCCAGAACCAGGGGTCGAGTCCTGGTGCCAACCAAGAGGGAAGGGAGGAAATGAGCACTGTGGCACAAAGTTGGGGCAAGACTTCCGCTTACCTGTCCAATCCACTTTTTCTTTGTTAATCACATATTGTAGTAACTGCTGCTAACCCTAAAACAGGGAACCCTAGTTGCTCAGGAAGAAATAGAAGCCACCCTAGAACTGAGTAAGAAAAGCAGCCTCCTCTCTGCCGTTACATGTACGACCTCATAACATGGTTTAAAATATCTCTCATTTCCTTATGGATAACTTCCTGTACTTCTTTATTAAAATAAGGAGAAATTCCTAGTTATATAACCTCATAATATATTTTAAACATTATTTCTTGTATTCTTATGTGCAATCGCCTGTGTTTTTCTTCAAAGAGGGAGCAATTCAGAAGTAAAAGAATTGGTGTCATTTTTTCTCAAATTTCATTTTGATGGTTGCTGCTCACTGGTCCTCACAGGACAACTAGGGGAGCCTTTGGACTCTCCCATGGGGAGGGTGATGTGGAAATGACATTGGCTGTGATACTTTGGACTCAACGTGGATTGCGCTTAGAAGAAGACCAATCGGAGCAGTACATCCAGAGCACGCTGGCGTGCCTGAAGACAGGATGCATTGTGCAGAGACGGCAGCTCCTTAATTCAGGGGCGTCCCACAAAAACAGAGTGACAGGTACCTCTCCGAACCAGAAAGTGACTTACTAGTAAAAGCCACATCGTCAAAAGCATCCCTGAGAGGTGGGGTCGTAGTTTACATTTATTTCTCTGAAGTCGTTAACGAGGCTAGTTAATTAATTAATTCATCCATCCATTTGTTAAGTGCTCGCCCTGGGCCAGGCACGAGAGGGGCTCTGGGAACACTGACAGGGTCCTCCCTCATGCAACCTGCATGCTGGTAGAGAGGACAGTCAGTCAACAAGGGGGAGAGAGAAGCTGGGGGCGCGCTGGGGCTGGGGAACTGGTCCGGATGAGGTGTGAGACAAGGCCTCTCTGGAGGCATCTGCCTTCCGAGATGAAAAGAGAAAAGCTATTAGGGAAAGGGGGGTCTTCTCAAGTTCTGTTCTGCGAGTTGTGTGGATTTGCCAGGGCTGCCATGACTAAGTATGACGGACAGGTGGCTCGAACAACAGAAATTAATTTTCTCACAGTTCTGGAGGCTGGAAGTCCAAGATCAAGGTGTCAGCAGAGGTGGCTCCTTTGGAGGCCTCTGCCTTGGATCACAGGTGGCCACGTCCCCCTGTGCCGTCACATGGTCTTCCCGCTGTGTGTGTCTGAGTCTTAGTCTCTTCTTCTTATAAGACACCGGTCAGAGCTGATTAGGACCTACCCTGATGGCCTCACTTTAACTTAATTTCTTCTTCAAAGACTTTATCTTCAAATACAACCACATCCTGAGATCCTAGGGGGTCAGGGCTTCAACATAACAATTTGGGGGCCACAATTCAATCAATGAAACTACTCAGAATAATAAAATGAACCCTTGGTGGAGAGCCGACTACAAGCTAGACACTTTACCTACCCCACCACTTAGCCCCCACCACTTTCTGCAAGCTAACTGAAGCTCAGGGAAGTGACTTACCCAAAGCCAGAGAGACAGAAAATTCTAGAAGCAGAATTTATTTATTTAGCTTAATCCCTTTACCTTTTGCGCCCAGCCTCCTGACCGCCCCCCACCCTCTGACAGCCCCCCACCCTCTGACAGCTATGAGTCTGCTTCTGATCTGTTATTTTGTTCCTTCGCTTCCACATATAAGTGAAATCACATGGTATTTTCTTTATCTGACTGGCTTATTTCACTTAGCATAATGCTCTCCAGATCCATCCATGTTTTTCCAGAGGTAAGATTCCCTTCCTTTTTATGGCTGAGTAGTATTCCATTGTGTCAATGTACCACAGCTTTTTTACCCACTCATCTACTGCTGGGCCATTTCCAAATCTTGGCAATGGTAAATAATGCTGCAATGAGCACAGGGGCGCTTCTTTTGACTTCATGTTTCAGGTTTCTTTAGCTAAATTCCCAGCAGTGGAATTTCTGGGTCACACAGAAGCAGAATTTAAACTTAGTTTTATCTATATCAAAATCCCTTACCACAGCTAAGCCTCGGAGAGCCAGTGCTGGAAGCCTGGCCCTGAGCAATAGTTCTGTGACTATACATCAGGACTGGTACTTGGTCCGCTGTGAGGGAGGTGGGATTCTCCCTCCACTGGCCTCTCCCCGGTGTCCCCAGGAAAGCAGGAGGTTCTGTCACTGTCTAGACCTTTGACCCTAGGCAAGTTCTTCAGAAACTCCCAAGTTATTCCTTCCTCCCTGCTGTAAAGCCCTTCCAAGGGGGTCGTGGAGATTACAAGAGAGGAAACCTGGCATGAGGGCATGCTCTCTTAACAGGAAAATATTGATGGTTCTTCCTCGGGACTGTTGAGAGCAGGGACTGAGAGAGATACGGAAAACATCAGATGCACGGCATTCATAAATGGCCGTCGTCATTGCTGTTAGTCCTTCCTTCTTCCCTTCCCTAAGCTCTCTCTTCGCCACTCCATGGTTTCTGCCCTGTGGACCCTGCTTGTCTGCCCCAAGTCCTGTCTTTCTGGGCTAGTCCCATGGATTACTCTGCTCTAGCACAGGTGGATTCTCTGCCCATTTCGTGGAGCACCTACCTATTCTAAGGGGGCAGCGTGGGTCTCTGGCCAAGATGAACATCATCTCTGACTCTCAGAACAAACTGTCAGCAATTTCACACGCCAATAGCACTCATCCCAGCTTGGGCTGGCAGCTAAGACAGTTAACTCCTGGTTAATTAATTTAATCAAGACTTTGCCAACTCATAAATCGTTCAGGCATGCCATTAACTCAAAAGACCTCTTGTTGGCTAATTGCTTAAGTGATTTTTAAAATTGTTTTAATGAACTATGCTGCAGTTGGATTCAGTGCTAACTTTGTTTTTTCTATCAACAAGAGAAAGGTGCATGAATATGTAAAAAGAAATCAGTGAAGCACCTTCGGTTATGATCTGGAACGTGTGAGACGGGAAAATGGATCCACAGAGCAGCCCGCTTAGCTTACCTTGGCCAGGGGCATTGAAACCACTTGCCTCATCTCACACATTCTGCCTGGATCATATGTCATAGGGACATGGCGGTTCAGAAGTCAATAAAACCATGCAAGCTCATCACTCTTACGTACAGAATTTGCCAGCCACAAAATACAAGAGGGTGGTTTACAGCCTGACAAGAAAATCTGTCTTGCTGCCTGCCAGGTGATGCCACTTCTTGTAGATGTTGATGTCATCCCACCTACCTATCTCCATACCCTGCCCCTAATGTCTGCTGCCAGGTTTCTTTTAGAAAGGATCCAGAGGGCATTGTGAGTGATTTTATAGGCTTCTATGTCTGCAGAGGTGAGCAAAAGGAGAGCATGATGGATAGCAGTTCTGACGTGACCTCCTCATGACCCTGGATCTAATAAAACAGGAAGTAGGAGAAGGAGGGTGAGAGAGAGGAAAGCGAAGAGACCCAAAGAAAGTGCTAGTAAGAGAAAAAGTGATGAAAGACAGAGAAAGATATCTAGAGGAAGTGAAAAAGAAAGACTGTAAAAAGAGAAAATGATTAAAGAGGAAGCTAGAACTATAAACGTAGAATTAGGAATCAAGAGATAAAAAGAAAGATAAGGAGAAAATGAGAAACAGACTGTACAAGAGAGAGAAAAGGAAGACAGAAATAGAGAGGTGGAGAAAGAGAAAAAAGGTGTGGAGGGGAAATAAAATTTCATCAATGTAGTATCAATATTTTATTTATGTGCTCTGATGTTAGTCCTTAGAGAAAACTCCAGAACTCATTGTGGAAGTCTGTCCATCCTCTTAGGTTCAAAATGTTGCCTAGGTAATGACTTCATTGATAAATCCTGGCTCAATTTGAGCTGCCATTTGCACACCCAAGTCAGTAACTTGCAGTTGAGCTTCGTAGAGTGTTCAGGTGTGACACGGAGCACCTGCTCTGTTTCTTCAGTGCTGACCGATGACACTCTTCCAGGCTGCCATGGAAAACGTTCACCATCTCAGGATCCCCGCGGCCCACTGCCAGGCGGCACAGCACGTGAGCAAGTTTGACAAGGCGAGGCCTTTGGGAAGGCAGGCAGCTCAGCTGGGACCCGGAAGACCATGGAGAGTATATGTATCCACATGATGCAAATGTCTTCAAATCCTTACCTCCTATCACTCCTTTGTTTGTTCTTAAAAGTCTGGGACATTTCTCTTATCTAATTTGAATTTTCTTGTGGGCTTTAACTTACAGACACTGAACAAAAGGTGGGTAACATGTATGAATAGCCATGGTAATATTCATTATCCGGAAATGTAATTTTTCTAATATTAATAGAGCTACTTTCATTTTTTTAACTTAGTGTTTGCACACAACATCTGTTTCCATCCTAGTCCCTCCTTGGTCAACTCTTAGCATCCTCCTGTGGAACTGCAGCGTCTCTAAGCAAAAGGGGTCCTCAATGCCTTGCTCACTTTTCTGGGTTCCCTTCCTTTGAATGCTAATCAAGGAATTTCTCACCGCTCCAGTAGGTCTCCATGCCCTTCAAATTACATACACGTGTTTTTCCAGCCTTCACAGATGTTCCGAGTAGAAAGATTTCTCCAAATTTTCCTGTCCCATCGGAAATGAGAGTCCACCTCCACCCGTTCTCAAAGAAAAAAATGGGCAGATGCTTTGACCCCGTCTCCAGGGCCTGAGCAAAACGGAGATTATCCTTTGTCCTGCTCTTCTTAGTTACTAGTTTGCCTGAACCCAAACACCGGGCTCTCTTGGACCCTGAACTCAAACTGCCTGGCATTACCTGTGTGTCCTTGGGCAATTAGCTTCTTCATCACCTGTAACGCATATGTAAAGGGTCGCTAGGAGGACTAAATGAACATGTTAACAAACAGAATGACCTGGCATAAGTGAAAGTTCAAAAAAAAATAGCTTGTGATAGTTTTTATTTGCTTAATTTGGGGATATGGCTTCAACTATGGCCTAAGATTCTTATATTCTCAGGCCAGGTGAAAATCAATGACCGTTTGTATAGTAAGAGACTCTGATTTTGAAGATTATCTAAACCACAGATAGGCCAAGAAGATGGAACACTTTCCTCAAAAAGAGTTTAGATTGCCGAAGAATCATTCTAGAACAGTGTATGCCGTTTTTCAGTAGCGTGAGAACAACGAATTAAAGACGGGCACCTCAGTTCTCTCTTCTGCAAAATAGCGCTATTAGAATGCCTGCTCTGGCTGCTTCCTGGGGCCATGAGAGAGTCACAGCTGTGAAAGTACTTTAAAAATGGTAAAGTGCAATGGGAATATGTGTATGACTCCTGCAATCGTTTACTGATGCCACCTATCCAAAAATTCCTGGAGCTTCTCGTTGAAAACAGGAAGATGAGAAGTCGAATCATACGGAATGTTTGCACTGGGGTGCACGCTCAGACACACCAAAACACACAGAGAATTTGCTTGCTGAAAAGAGAAAGAAATATCTGCTGGCTGATTTCAATCTTTCACTTGAACGGTCTGCTCCAACAGTCCCCGGCGCCAGCAGCTCATCCTGTAACAACGGGGGAAGGAGAGCCAGCCCCGTCTGGCTCTGCTCCTCGGCTTATTGGGCACTGATGGGCCTGAGGCTGAGCAACTCCATCATCTGACACCCTCACTCCTCTCCAGGGGACTGTGGCTGTCAGTGGTGTGATGAGCAAGAGGAACAAAGATGGGGGAAGACCAGCAGCTACTCGCCAGGCTGTGGCCATCCCTGCCCCCACCCCTGAGCCACCTGCGGGAGGGAGGAATGTCGAAAAACCTCATTTTCCATTCCTCAAAGCCAAACCAGCCTGAGAATCAGCCGAGCCTCCCTAATTTGGTCCCTGATGGGGGAATAAAAAGCTGCAGCCACGGAAGGCCACATCTGTTAAATGAATCCACAGCCTGAGAACCAAATGAAAACAAACGTGCTCACACAGCAGGGACCGCTCCCATGGAGACCCCGCTCACCTCCGGGTCCTGTGCTTCTTCTCTCTCCCCCAGGCAATCTGGTCGGGTTATGAAATCCACGGACTGCCATCAGGGGCCCCGGTGGTCGCCAGGGCCCAGCCATCACTTAGCTGTATCATGTTGGCAGGCCCAGCAGATGCCCAGCCTGAAGCCATGGGTGAAAAGCAGACTCGGGGACGGAGGCCGGTTAGGCTCAACGGCCCCCATTCCCCGGGTCTCCTTTCCTCCAGGTTCCTGTCCGCAGGCTCGGCAGGCTCTGCTCTGCCGCCAGCCGGGGACAAATGTGAGTCCCGGTCATCCTCCCCAGTCTGGCTCCGCTGACACCCCCAGAGTCTTCCTCCCTCTCCCAGGACAAGCCAGCGGCTTCTTCGTCTCTTCACACAACGTTTTCGTGAAAACCTTGACCACAGTGGCCTCAGGGAACTTGTGAATTCTCTGCAATTTCACGCAGGTTTTGGTGGATGGGCATCTGTACATTTTCTGAGGAGAGAAAAATCAAGTTTCAGGTTTCGGAGAGAGGTCTGTGCCCTCCGAATGTTTAGGGGAAACATGAATATGGCCCTGCTTATGCTCCCCCGCTGCAGGGCCCGAGGTGCGGTGAAGGGCAGCTCTGAGCCCGTCTCCCTTGCTAACCGAGCGGAACCTCAAAGCGCCGCTGCTGGGGTGCAGCCAGGAAGGCGGTGCTCACGAAATAATTGTCAGATCGATGCTGGGTAAAGAACATCTCTCTGCTTTCGGAAAGGCTGGGCCAGAAGGACTTGAAAGGCATCAAACTCAGTTTTCTCCAGGATAAAGGGTCCTTGAGCACCACCCCCAGATGCCCCCTCACACACACAAATCAGACATCCCAGCCTGCTGGCCTCAGCCACGGCCACCTCCGAGTCCCCCCACCCCCAGGCCCTCCCTCAGAGCAGGGACCCTTCAGGTGGGGAGCTGGTTCTGGGAGGCAATTCAATCACAACTTGTAGAAGGAACTACAGAACCACAGAATCCCTTCCTCACACCTTTGCTCTTTGAACATCTCAGTTGGCGCGTGCATGCCCGCCTTCCCTACCTGCTCCAAGCCTGGACAGTGTGTGGGAGGAAGCCACGCCACTGACGGGGGGTCTCCCACGCACGTGGCCTGGGCCTCGGCGCCGGCACTCACCTCCGGGAGGTGAACACTTCACAGCACCCTCCCTGTTCTGGAACCTCGCTCAGGGCAGGCCCCACCTCTGCTCTCCCCTTCTTCCTCTCTGCCTCGTCATAATGGAGCGGTTTCCTCTGATCTCACCCACCTGGGGGCCCCTCATCATCTCCCTCCAGGTCTTCCTCATGCCAGGTGCTGAGGAATGCCGGTCTCTCCAACTCACCAAGGCTAACCTCCCGCAGGCCTTCGTGACGTTTTATTACAAAAAATGTTCAAATATATATAAAAGTTAACAATAATATTAAGGTGAGTCCCCGTATCTCCATGACCTCAATTTCTCAGTTGACATTTCCCATATTTGTCTGTTCACTGTTCCCTTGCTGAAATGTGATAAAGCAATGATCACATATCACACTTACTTGAAATACGTTGTGGGGGTGACTAAAATATAAGGACGTTTTCCTACATGCCTTTAATGCGGTACTACAATCAAAATTAACAGTGATTCTTTAACACCGTCTGACACCAGCCTACATTCAAATTTCCCTTACTCCCCCCACCCCCAATGTCTTCACAACTGGTTTTCTGGAGACAGAATTCCAACAAGGGCCACACTTTGCATTTGGTTCTCCTGTCTCTGAAATACTTTTAAGTCTTAAGCGGCCCCTCCCTCCATTTCTTTCCCCACGCCGTTACCTGGAGGCACAAAACGTCCAGGGTGTTGCGTAAGGCTCCCCTTTCTGGATTTGTCTGATCCCTCCCGGTATCATTTGTCTAGCGCTTCTACGCCCCACGTTTCCTGCAGACCGGAAGTTTAAAGAGCCTTGATTGGCTCTCAGACTTGCTGGGAGCAGCCTCACCTGGGAGTTTGATAGGAACTCAAAGGCCTGGGCCCTCGCCTCCCTCAGTGAGCCTGGGACTCCATGCCCTTTGGTAGTTCTTCCAGGTCCCCTGGCACCAGGGCCAGAGGGGATGCCATGCGCCCTGTCCTCTCACAGCAGGGCACACATGTCACATGGTCCCGCATTAGTGATGCTACTGACCAGGGGTCCAGGTGGCAACAGGCTGAACCCACTGGTGTCAAGTCTGACGTGAGCCATGCCTTTGTTCAGAGTTCTTCAGGAAATTTCTTCACGAGTTCTTTTCACTTTCTCTTATTTCTTCAACTTCTCTTCTATCCACTTTCTCCTTCTCTTGAAAAAGGAAAAGAAAAACATCAGGCTTATTGTAGTGTGGCTTATAACAACAAAGAAATAGATAAAACATAAATGTCTGGAGAATTGGTTATACACTTTATTGAATAAAATTATTGCAGCCACTAAAAATTATATCATACAAAAACATATGAAGACATGAAAAAATATTCGTAATAAAATTTTACATAAAAATAAAGATACAAAGCAGACATATAAATAAAAGTAATTGTATCATGCATAGCTATATCATTTTCCTAAGAACAATCTCACAAGCCATAGAATGACTGTAAGTGCCTGGGCTTAGGAAAAAGCACAAGACGCAGTTAGATGTGATTTTATCTAGATGAAGGGATGAATCAGGAATTTTATTTCTGTTCTTGGCTTTTCTATAATTTCCAAACCTCCTAAAATAGGCACAAATTAATTTTGAAAACAGAACAATTGTGTTAGTTAAAACAGCAACTAATACTTCTTTTCTCGATCTGGTGCCTCCTCCACGTTAGCATCCAAACTGTTCACAGCCCTTTACCCCTGCATTCCTTGAATGAGTGAGTGATGCTTATTTTTCCTGCACTTAAGTGCCATTTATCCACTTCATAATCTGTTTCCAGTCCAAACAGACTCCTGAGGTTGTTCTCTTCCAGGTATGTATCTGCCACCTAATCCCTGTTCTCACCTTGACCTCTCTGAAGCATTTGGAAGTGTTGACACTGTTCGATTCTTTCTCTTTCTCAACACAGTCTCCTTCCTTACCTCCCACAGAATTATTCATCTTCCTACAAATATTTATAGAATATTTGATGTGTGCCAGGCAGCATTCTGGGCTGCTGGAGTACATCAGTGAAAAGAAACAGACAGCCCTGACGGGTGTGGCTTAGTTGGTTGGGCATCATCCTGGGAAGCAGAAGGTTGCTGGTTCCATTCCCGGTCAGGGCACAAGCCTGGGTTGTGGGTTCGGTCTCCAGTACCTGGTCAGGCACATTACAGAGACAACCGATTGACGATGTTTCTTACCCTCTCTTTCTCCCTCCCTTCCCCTCTCTCTAAAAATAAATAAATAAAATCTTTTAAAAGATAAAAGAAAGAAATAGACAAAACTTCTGCCCTCACAGAGTGGGGGGAGAGAGAAGGAGGGATGAGGCAAAATAAACAATGGCATGATAAATGAGTAAATTATGTGGTTTCGTAGGTGATGGGGAAAGCCAAATGAGGTAAGAAGTATCCATAGTTAAGGATGGTGGTTCTAAGAATTGGTGGGTCAGTCTCATGGAGAAAAGCTCATCTGAGCAAAGACCTGAGTGAGGTGCAGCGGACCACTGGGCATCGCTGGGGGATCCAGGGAAAGTGTGGTCCAAGCAGAGCAACAGTTGGTGCAGCTGAATGGCCTGGAGCAGCCTGGAGACCAGTCAGGCAAGGTGGGTGGCTGGGGAGGGCAGTGGGAGGTGAGGCCTGACAGGGTGGGGCTTCGCGGGCTTCCCTGAAGACTAGGCTCTTATTCTGAGGGGACTACAGGGCTGCTGAGGGCTCTGAGCACCTGGCTTCTACACTGAGGACAGATGGCAGAGGGTGTTTGAGTAGAAGCAGGGAGACTCCTGTGAGCCTCTGCAGGTGAGGGATGTACAAGGTAGCAGTGGAGGCGAGAAGTGCCAGAATTCTAGATTAGGTTGAGGACAGAGCCAACACCATATTGCTCAGTCCTTTGCCTCCATCTTATTCCTGCTCCCTAGGAATTGCCTCTCTTCTCCTTCCCTCTGCACCCTGTCCCTTGGTAAACCTGTCTTCTTGGGCAGCTTGCGTAAGTTCCCACAGTCAGGTGGGCAGATCTCCCCTATTCTTCCAACTCTGAGCCACATTCTAAAGCACCTCCAGTTGGCTCACCACGACTGAACTTCCTATCTCTTCGATATAGTTTCAAACCAAAAACTTGGGTGGCTGGTTCTCAGTCCCTGAGTGGGTCAACACAGCTCTGTCGTGTCCTAAGAACAGAATTGGGTTCTCTGGAC
The DNA here is from genome assembly GCA_004026765.1 of Micronycteris hirsuta. Taxonomy (NCBI): domain Eukaryota; kingdom Metazoa; phylum Chordata; class Mammalia; order Chiroptera; family Phyllostomidae; genus Micronycteris; species Micronycteris hirsuta. Next base: position 40,611 of record PVJI01010474.1, read on the forward strand.
TCCCATTTAGAAGGAGGAAGACAAACCCTCACAGAACATACTCCAACAATAACCCCGGGATATAGGCGTGGAAGGCACAATTACACCCATCACGAACCAGAGAAGTAACAGGTTGGGTGACTTGTTTCAGGATGGCAGCAGGGGGAGACGGGAACAGAACTCAAGTCTCTTGGTTCCTCATCAATGGTGCCTAGAGTCCAGTCTCCAAGAACCCAGGGGCTCTTGTCATAAGGGATCATCATAAACTCAAAGTAAGAGCATCTTGGTTTGCTGTGCATTCTGAAACCAAGCAAACTTCTGAAGGTTGGCATCGCCATGGCACTGGGCCTCAGAAAGAGTTGCTCCATAAAACTCCCAACCTGGGCCGTCCGTCTTCCTGCCCCTTCCCCTCCCCCTTCTGAGGAGAACAGGACCCTGCTCGCCGGGCCTAGCTATTCTCTGTGCCGGGAGACTATCCTGGCATCCACAGCACTCATTTTCTGGGGGGACACACTTTACTTTGCCATTAAGAGAAGGAACTGAGATACCAGCTCCGGCTGTACTCTGCGAGTCCACAGTACAGACGGACTGCCGCTGGCCGTGGGAGGGGGATGCTCTTCCGCTGGTAATGGCCTTCAAACTGAGTAGGTGATGAAGGCTGACTAAGATATGACACTTGGGCTATAATTAATTTAGAATTTGAAATGGGGCAAAAGCTGGGTTGTTTGAAGCTGGTCGAACGAGAGGCTGCCTTGAGGCAGGGATTCCTTCCCACAGTCCCATCAAAACTATGAACCGTAAAAGGTCAGCTCCATTCCACCACAGTGGCCCTTCTCGCTGACTCATTTCCCATTATTAGCGCAATTAGTGCACAGCTTGTGTTCCAAGAGATTAACGATCCATCAGTGGGAGGAAGGAAGACTTGTGGAATGGCTCTGGGTGGAGTCCAAGCTCCCCTCTCCCAGGGGCTGCCTTCTGTCCAGTAATGGGGACCACTAGGGTGCTGGGTGGGCTCCTTGTCTTGTGGGACTCAGCTTCCCTGGAAGAGATCCTTCTGGGTTGGCAGGGGGCTCCCAGTGCAGAGCAGCACTGGCCGGGGCCTGGAGTGCTTCTGGGGAGGGTGGGATCACGCAACTGCAGCCACAGGGCAGGGGCTCCTGCTGTAACTGTGACACCTCGGAGAGCCCTCCACCGGAAGGATCGCCCCTTTCCTGCAGCCCAAGCAGACTCGCTGCCCGTTAGAAAAGATTCAGGTTCCCCGAGCTTGGGCTCCTCTCCTGTAGCCCACTGTGCTTACGGGTGTCACCTGACCCTCTTCACAACTCCTGTGAGGACTGGGGCTTGGGGAACTGACAGAAATGCTGATCCTCTGTCTGCTTTGCTGTGAGTAACAAAGCCCTTTGTCTCTGACCCAGGAGTCTCATGTCTTTTGCCAGAATTCACCACATTTGTTAGTTTGGAAATAGACTAAAATGTCAGACTCTCCACCATTCTCAATATACATATTCTATTTCAATATTTAGCATATCAGAGATAAGGCTTAAGTAAGTAATAGACCAGCTTTGTGATTCCATATTAAATTTCATTAATTTAAATGATTTAAACTTGTGCTATTTAATTTGAAATTTACTAAGCTTGTAAATAGTATAGGGACATTTGAGAGGCTCTAGATTCATCCTGTTTATAATTGTAATTAATTAGATTTATGAAAAATACCTTAACCCCCCCACCAGAAAGTTTTGGTTTATCCATCAGACAAGTACCTTAAAAAGGAAATGAAAACTTTAAATCCATAAATCCTTATTCTAAATGTTTTCAGGCATTCCATAACTCAGTTTTTGATTGGTATGAAAATTATAAAATGCCTTAAATTTTTCTGTTAAAAACCGTAGGACGATTTCCACACCTACTCTCCACCTCTCTATGAGGATGAAGAGAGCTGGAGAGAGTCCGCCACTTCACTAACAATGAGAACACGCCAAATAAAGTACACAAGGATAACTTTTGTTGAATTCACCAAAGAACCGATGTCGCATGGCAACCGAGTAGCCTCTGCCTTCTTCAAGTCTGCAAAGTGGCCTTCTCGCCCAGAATGACACATTGCTCCTGATTTTCCCTCTTAGCTGAATGGGGATGTTTCAAGAATGATAGTCAGTGGGCTTTTCTTAGCACTATGGCTCTTCCAGGAGAAGAGGGTTCTTTTCCCACTGTTGAGTAAGTTCGCTCCAGTTCTAAACTCGGCAGCCAGGGAAATGAACAGCAGGTGGGCAGGGGGTGGGGGGCATGGATCCATCGGACGCCAGGACTTCCGGGTGTCACCAGGAGGGCTGGGGTGGCATTTCGAGTCCCATGGTCTTGGTGTCAGCTCAGATCTTCTACCCACACTTTTTCCGATATCTGAGCCATTCCCCATCCTTGCCGGGGGAGTGGCTATGGGTCCTTCCCGTGAGAGACTGGCAGAAGAATCTCTACTGTCCATGCCGGCTGTGATATTGCAGGGTCATTACCATAGGACAGCGATTTTCAACCCACGTGCTGCAAGAATGTTGAAAACGTGTAATACCTGCCCTGGCTGGCGTAGCTCAGTGGATTGAGCGCGGGCCTGTGAACCAAAAGGTCGCCAGTTTGCTTCCCAGTCAGGGCACAGGCCTGGGTTGCAGGCCAGGTCCCCAGTTGCAGGGGGTGTGAGAGGCAACCGATCGATGAATCTCTCACATATTCATGTTTCTCACCCTCCCTTTCTCCTTCCCTTCCCTTCTTTCTAAAAATAAAAAAATAAAATATTTTTTAAAGATTTTATTTACTTATTTACTTTTTAGAGAGAGGAGAAGGGAGGGAGACAGAGAGGGAGAGAAACAGCAATGTATGGTTGCCTCTCACATGGCCCTCATTGGGGACCTGGCCCACAACCCAGGCATGTGCCCTGACTGGGAATCAAACCGGGACCGTCTGGTTCCCAGCCCGTGCTCAATCCACTGAGCTACACCAGCCAGGGCTAAAGAAATAAAATATTTAAAAAAAAAAAAAAAAAGAACATGCAATACCTGCATATTCAGTCAGGGACTATGACCTCTTTTCCCTTAGATTGTCAAGTAAAAAGAAGTGACAACAGCCAACACGACAATAGCTATTGGGTGCGACTGCCCTGTCTTGACCATAAACATGTAAGTTCTACAATAGAGTTGCATCTTCTTGCTTACATCACTTAATAAAGTTGTACCTGATTGGTTAGTTCTAATTCATACCAGAAATCCTTATATATAAGTATAGGCACCTGGTTTTTTTTAAAACTCACTTTGAAGCAAAAAGAGTAATTACTATTATTATTTTTTATAAATCAATAAAAATTATACCTATTTTTTGTCAGATCAGCAAAAAATATATTTTTTGGCGTGCTGCAGAAGGTTAGTAATTTGTATATGTGTTCGGTGAGATGACAAAGGGTGATGATCGCCACCTGAGGGCACCCAGGCTCCCCTTCGGGAGACTGGCTCTGGGTCTAACACCCAGCTCGGGCCTAGAGATTGGGCAAAGGACCCTGACTTTCCACTGCTGCAGCTGATGTCCATCAACCTTCAGCTCACTTTCCATTGACCTCTGGTTACAGAATTCAAGCAACATGCCCCAGTCTTGCTGTTAGGAATGCCATGACACCATGGTCTGTGAGTCACTGCTCCCAACGTCTGCAAATAAGGGCCCAGGCTGCCACTGCAGCTTCTCTGCCGCTACGACGACCGGGCCCCTTTGCTTCAGATGGCTGAGTGCTGCCGACTGTGCTGTGCTTTTCTCGAAGCCTGTCATCTCCAGCACTCGGGAGCCCAGATCCACAGCAGCCTGGAAGACAGTCACCAGAAACAGCATGGGGAGCTCCTCACTGGCATTCAGCGCTCCTTAATGCAGCACTGAAGAGTTTGCCCCCTGGGCTCACCCAGAGACGGGTAATTGCTAGACTCTCTGATCTCACATAAGCCGATTTTTGAATGCCTCCCTCAATGAACCTTCTACCCTTTCTGCCGCCAGAGCATTCTGGCATGAAGATCTCATTTACTCGAGACCATTGCAGCTTCCCAGCTTCAGGGCACCATCTCAGCTGCAGATTAGGACCGGCTCTAGGGCCCTTGCCAAGACGCTAAATCCTGAGTCAGGGGAGAGTGCCACATATCGATGAAGTCTCTCTTATCCAGCTGACATTCCACTCCCAGCCGGCACTCTCAGGACTCCTTCATTCCTAGATGTGAGCTCCTGGATCAGGCCGGTACAAGGCAGAGAGGTTCTGTGGCCCTGGAGCAGGGATTGACAAACTACGGCTCCTGGGTAAGCTACGGCCTATGTATTTCTTTTTGCAAAAGGTACGTTAGAATCCAGCCGCTCTCACTCATTTGCGTGTTGTCTGTGCTGCCTTTGTGATGCAGTAGAAGTGTTGAGTAGTGAAGACAGGGACTGCATGGTCTGCAAGACCTAAAACAATCACTCCCTGTCACTGGCCCAGAAACTGTGAGCGCTGGGGGTGAAATTTGGACAAACACAAGCATCATTTTGCAAAGCATCTTCCCTGGCTGAGATCTCTGCGTGGCCCTGGGGCAAGAGGAGGCGGCTGTCCTTTAGAAGGCAGAGTGGGTCTCTTCTGCAAGCCCAGAGTCCCAGGGCGCCTGAGGAGTGCAGGCTCCCGAGCACATTAGCCAGGTGTCCCCATTGTAGGCCCTTAGGTCCCACTGCTCCTTATCAGGCCCTTGCCTTTGGCCATCAAGTCAGACTTTGCTGCACTTTGATCAGGTCCAAAGCCCAATTTTCAGCAGGTTGTGCTACCCAGTGTCATCAGATGACAGTCCTTTTACACGCTGCCCCCGAGGCCCCTGGCTTCTCATTCTGTGCCTACTTTGATGTGGGCTCTCTGGGGCCTGTATGTTCTTCCTTCAGGACACAGATGTGCCTAAGCATCCCCCCTCCCTCGGCCCTTGTCATTGCTGTTGCTGCCATACTCTCAAGTGCTGGTGACACTGGGTGAGCTGGTGCATCTTCCAGCACTGGGATCCCACCCTGTACCAGTTGGGCTCTGGTCAGAGGTTATAAACCGCCCCAATTTTCTTCAATATAGAGAATTGAAATTCAGGCACTGAGGAACTGGACAGGTAAAAAGGGAACGTGGAGACCAACCCCCCTAGTATATCTAGAATGATGCTAGTTTTAGTATTGAAGGTCTTGCAGTCTGGGGAGCCCCTTAGTCCCAGGCAAACCAGGCGAGTAGGCCACCCTCATGAGGTGTCACAGATTTGGTGATTGCAGGGGCATCTAAGACCCCAGGACTGGGAACACACAGAGCTTTGTCTGAATAGAGGTGCCAAGTAGCTGATACTGGTATCCCTAAGGGGGTGCTGTAAAATTGGTTCCAGGAAAAACCGGTAACTGGAACCAACTGCTGCTCTCAGAACCAAGCTCACCAGAGTGCAGAACCATCGCTAGAGTGACCTCGACGCTAATGGGAGGCCAGCAGGAAGGAGCAAGTGGCTTCCTCCTCTCCAGCCTCATTTCCCAGCATCCCATGGCCCCTCAGAGCCTGACTGGGAGCAGCTGGCAGAGCAGACACGGGTGTTCAGGGTTCTCGCTGCAGCGAGTGTCACAGGGCAGGGTGTAGAAGCCTCATCTGGTACAAGCGTTTGGCACTAGCTGAGCTCAAGTGTCTTAATAAGCAGCACACGTGCCAGGTATTCTCAGGAGAAGAGTCTCAGTAACTGCGATGCTACAGCATGCCGGGGTTATCCCTCCCACTCGCCTCCAAGAACCAGATCCTTGCTGCCATCTGACCAGCAAATGGCCCATGACGGAGGCTCTGCTCCCTGGACCACTTCTGATACCAACTGTCTTAGTCTGTGTTCCCCAGAACTCGACCCCAAGGCAAGGACTTAACTACTGGTGGTTTATTCGGGAAGTCAAGGGATAAATCAAGGAGAGCGTGTTATCGGCCCACCACAGCATGGGCGGCTGCAGGGGTTCTCACCTCTAGCATGACAGCAAGTTCCTCACCTCTTCCAAGCTTGGGGAAGGCGTCCCAGGCAGGTCGCACCCAGGCAGGAGGGCACTGTGCCTGCTGTAGCCCAGGCCACGGCTGCGGCGGGGGGCTGTTGGTGGCAGGCTCACAACGGCCACCACCAAAGAGGCAGGAGGAGAAAGACATGAGGCCTGTGGTTTGCGTAAGTGAGGCACCCGAAAGGCCGAATAAACAAGGAGAACATGGCCAGTGGGGGCGGTGCCGTGCTTTGGGTCACCCTAGAAGCAGTCCCTGGGAAGGGACTCCTGCCAAGTTGCTCCTTTGGGAGGTGAAGGAAGACATCTTTAGAGGGGCAGTGACGGGAGCCAGGCAGGGAAGGCTGTTGCCAACAGTGTCCCCCAGCCCCTGTGGGGGACGGATGCTTGATGCCAGAGAGTTGGGAGAGGGTGGCATTAGAGACCCCGGGGCGGGGGGCTGTTCCTGGCCTGCCTTACCTGGGGTTAGAGTGACCTTCTGTGGCTACAAAAAAAGGCCTCAGGCAGGGAGATGCAGTCACTGGGGACTGGAGCGCCCTGCAGGGGAAGAGCTGGGGCTGCGGGCAGACCACCCACAGCAGCCGGTCCAGGGAGGGGGGAGAAGGGAGAGCCTTGGTTCCCAAGAAGGTTGGCCCTCATTCCTCCCTTCCAGGTTCTCTGCTGACACCTCCCATGCACCCCCACAGCAGCCTCACAAGCCATGGCACCCACACCATAATTACTTTATTTTTACAGATAAGAAAGTGGAGGCTACCAAAGGTTGGACAGCTCGCCCACAGCACTGACCAAAGCAGACTTGGTCCCGGTCTGGGCGGCCCAGAGCCAGCCTGTTTAAGCACTCTGCTATTGCTGCATGCCCCCCACCCCTGGACACAATCGGGCAGCAGACACACGCACCCCTCTGCTCCCACTATGTGCCAGGCACCCAGGGCAGAGGCTCAGTGAGGTGCTCGCCATCCCAGGCCAACACGTCCCTGACAATGCTGCTACGCTGACTGTCCTTGGCCATCAGGCAAGGGGAACTGGTTGTTCTGAGCAGTGACAACACCTGGTTTGCTAGGGTCTTGTGAGCTCACCTTTTTTTGGTTATTCAGCAAGCCCAGGAAAAGAGTGAATCCTACCCCAACCTTCCTCATGCTTTGCAGGATTTGACTTTGTGGGATTCTTCTGGCTCTTCGATTCCCACATTGCACAGAGTGTGGTGGGGATGCTCTGCTGGTTGTCTGGAGAACAGGTAACATTGGTGTCCTTTTAGATGAGACACTCTTCTTCAGTCTCTCCCTTAATACCCGCTCACAAACTGGGGAGGCCACCCAGCCTGTAACACAAGACAAGGGGGTCTCCAACCCGGTCGACCTCAAAAATGTTTGATGATTCCTTTTTTCCTTAATGCTCTATGATGGAATAATGAAAATAAATAAAAGCAGAGAGAATAGATAAAGTAACCCCAGTGATCTCATCACTCAGTTTTGGCCATTGTCAACAACCACTCTGGTTTTCCTACACTCCCCGGTCCCCCATCTCCAGATTTAGAAGCTACTCCTAACAACGTATCATTTTTAACGCTCTTTTAACAGTACTGATTCCGAAGCTACTCTCCATGAATTTCTGATTCAATACATCAGGAATGGGGTCTGAGAATCTATATTTTTTTTAAATTCCCCAGGTTTGGGGCCCTAAGGTACAGAGACATGAACACGGGCTTTGAAGTGAGAAAGTCCTACTTTAATGCCTGGCTTTGCCCAAGCTATGTAACTTTGGGTGAAAACTTGAAATTTTCTGATCCTAGACTCCATGTCTTGAAAAATCACCACTTCTGCAAACTTGTGGTCCACTAAGACCCTCTGATATTTTTCGCGTTAGATAAATGCTGTCAAATTGAGTGTTCCTCAGTTTTCCCTTGTCATGGTATTGGGGTTGAGATGGCAGCTGGGTTACTTGTGAGCTCTCCTGCTTGACGATGATTGTGTCTACAAAAATCTCCCCAACTTTGATTTCCTGTCCCCAACCCCCTCCCCACCCCACCCCTGGCCCTGTGTCTCCTTCAGGCCCATTACAGCCTCCCTCCCCCACAACCTGGGAAACGGAAAGCTGAACTTGCTCCTGAATGGTGGTCTTCAATCACAGAATTCTCGGGCCTAGAGTAAAACTTGTATTTGGTCCGGGTCACTGACCACCTTTTCCAATCAAAACCAAATCCTTAAATTTCTGTGGTTGGCGTTCAGCCAAGCGAGGCTCATGGAAAAGACATGCAGCTTCACTGAATTGTGAAAACAAGCACTTTGCTAGCTTTCGGTGTGCTCAGCACTTTTCTGAATGAAGACAGAAACTACTTATAATGAATTAAGCTCCTGGTTTCGTTTTGTTTTTTTATTTAATTAAATGGACTTCAGAGGGAAGGAAAATAAACAAGACAAGCATGCTGGGACCCACTTTTGAAGTAGGAAGAGAAAGCAGTGTTTTCCTGAGGCAAAACACCCTTTGCTGCAAAGCACAGCTTGATTGATTGCAGCATTGCCCTACAAATTGTGTTCTCCGTGGGTTTTGGGGAGTTAAATACCAGCTTTCACAGTGACAGCTAATGCAGGGAAAGCCCTGGGAAGCATGGGTCTGAGAAAGACCACCCTTCCGTGGAATTTGGAAACTACCCCGTGCTAGAACTAAAAGGAACTTCCAACGCCTCATTTTATGCCAGAAAAACAAAAGCTAAGAAGACATCATTTGCTCAAAGCTGCAGAGCTGGCTGGTCGAAGCACACAAACCTACATCCAGAGCTTTTAATGAGGTGATTAACGCCTGGATGTCAGAAATGGGCTGCCTGGGCTCAAAGTCCAGCCCCACCCCTTCCTGGCTGTGTGATCTTGGGCAAATCGGTAAAGTGCAATGTTACAGGGCACAATGTTAATGTTAGCTGTCAACCACCCAAGGCCAAGGCCATTTCACATCTGGGACCACCTGGCCTCTGCCCAGAAAGGGAGTGATTCCATTGTCAGACAGGTGATTTCATATCACCGTGGGGTGTTCCAAGGAACTGGAGAGAAAGAAATGGGCCACCCATCCACCTAAGACCACAAACAGGACCCGCCGCAGCTGGACTGAAGCCCTAGGCCCCACCTGAGCCCCTCGTGGCTGCATGGGTCATGGAGGGGAGGGGGGAGCCCAGAGCTACTCTAACATGGATTGAGGCTGCCCTCAGCCCAGATGGGGTGGGGATTTCTTACTCCTATTACTGGGGTGAGTGAGCTGTGGGTGAAGAGACCACCTACTCCTCATCCTCTGTGGGACCCCAGGCAGACCCCTGACTTTGTACTTACCCTGGTTGGGGAATAGGAGTTGGACCAGGTGACCTCAGGCCTGTCCCTGTTCCCACCCCCAGCTCTAGCATGTTAGGTTACATATCTTTTGCTGGTTTAAACAGGCCATGATTTCCTAGGTCCTAGCAACATAGGACAAGGACATCTTAGAAATGACGGCCCCAAAACTCCAAGAATCTGGAGGAGCTCAGTCAAGGGTGTGGACCCCGGAAAGCACCGTTGGCTCACCCTGCTCCCCACCCCTCCCAGCCCAGGCCCTGCCTGGGAGGGGAGCACAGGGCCCAGGCCCAGCCCCTGACGGTGGAATGCCTGCTCACGTTTGTACAAAGGTCTGTGCAGTCAACAGGGGTCCGCAGTGCAGAGCACAAGGTGGAAAGCCAGCTTTCCTTTTTCTCACGGCCGGAAGCAACTGCTCATGGCCACACCTCTGGCCCCACACAGGGGAAAAACAACACACAAATGGCATGCATGCTCTGCTTCAAATTTTGCCGTCTACGTCTACGTCTATCAGGGTTCTCTCCGGGCGGTAAAGTAACAGGTCATTTAAATTTTCTTCCTTGTACTTTGTGTCCTTACATTTTTCTGACGTGGTTCTGAATTGCATTAATATTTAGAGAACATGAGTCTCCTTCTGCCACCTTCTACCGAAGGTTCTACCGAGGTAATCTCTTGAAACTTCCCTTTGCGCCAACTATCTCGTGAACAGCAAGGAAGCTCTCTGAGCCGTGGAAAAATACCTCTTACAAATGGCAGAAACCTGCTTGCCATTGGACTCAAACAGAACCTCAGCTCTGCCTCTCTAGGGACCTGTCATAACTGCAAGCCCAGCCACCACGCCGTCTGGCAGGGGCCCTCCAGGGCCCTGTTAGTCTCCCCTGTAAAACCAGAAGCAGCACCATGTAGCCAAAGTTTCAAAGGCTTTCAAAGTCTTTTGCCTTCAATGCTAGAGCCTCTGGCTGTATCTGGGCACATGGGACCTCGGGTACTGATGTGCGATTATGACCAAGTCTGGACAAATGAATGTGAGTAACCGTGGTCTTATGAAAGGTCACCTTAGGATAAGGCCATTTGCCTAGGAGAGTTCTCCTCCCACAAGGACATAGAGATTATACGGGCCCAGCTTCAACCACGCCTCTGAGGACAGCGCCCTAAAACATCACAGAGCTGCGTGACAGACACTGCAGAGCAGAGCACCCACTTCCCTGGGCCTCTGACCTCTGGTCTCCTACGTGAGAAAAAAACAAGCTTCCCTCTTATTCACCCACTGTTCCTGGGGTATCTTTGTTACAGCACCTCAGCCTGTGCCATACCTAATGCAGCAAGCTAGTCCTGAGTTCAGATTCCCAGTCCATAGCTCACCGACCGTATGCCCTTGGGCATTGTGGGCCTTAATTCCCTCCATTGGTAAAATGGAAATATCAGCATCAATCTGGAATGGTTCTGAGAATTAGAAAAATGCGTGTGAAATACCTAGCACAGGGCGCAGCACACAGGAGGGGCCATGGCACAACTATACCCTAAGAATGATGTTCATGGAGTAACACCTGGACAGTCATTTGCATGCTCAGCTTCTATGGACATCTGATTCCTTTGCTGAAAATTTACCTTTCCAGGGAGGCACGGTCGCCTCTCCATTCTCCTCCCCCTCCCCCCGCCTCCTGGCCCCTCATGCCTCGTCTGTCCCCTCACTCCTGCTCAGTAATGATCCATCTGGTCTGAGTGCCAAAGCCCTTCCCCTCTTAATGTTCTCCCAGCCTCTGCCCAGGTAGCATCCTCCAGTTTCTCCTGTGGACTTGGCTGCCCGGCCATTCCCCAGTCCACCTCTTGGCCCCTCTGCCTAACTTTACATCATCAAATGCAATTAACTTAATTAACGGAGACTGATTGCTTTGGCAGTGGCTTCTCTCTTCACGAACAGCCCCTTCTTCCTCACCCTCACGTCCTGAGCTCAAGTTGTAGATCACGGTGGCTGGAAAAGGCGGGCACACCTGGCTGAAAAGTGCTGCGTGCTGCCTTGCTCTAGCTCTCCAGGCAGCAGACAGCCGAGGTCGGGGGCGCTGGCTCTGAGTTAGTGAGATTGGGTTTAAATCTGGGCCCTGCCATGTTTTAGCCTCGAGGTCCTGTCCCAGTTTCCTGATCTCTCTGTGCCTTAGTTTCCTCACTGTAAGATGAGGGAAAGCAGCAGGGTCCTCTTCCCAGGGTTGCTGGGGGCCCTACAGATTTCAGGCATTAAAACACCGAGAGCAGTCTCCGCCACTGGAAGCACCTAGGACGTATTGCACAGACTTTAGGTGAGCGTCATTTTAGGTGAGGCACAGGGTCCCAGCCGTCCTGCTCCTGCAGCCTAATCCAGTCCTCACTCTAGCAGTGGCATGTGCAATGGAAATCCAGAGCTTTCAGGAGACCTGAAAGGAGGAGTGGCTGAGAACTGGGGGGAGGGAAGCTTGGGCAAGCAGCACCCACTCAGAGGGGCGCAGCCAAGCACGGCTACCTCCCTCTCCACCAATCCTCCTCCCCTCCCCTCTGCATCCCTTCCCCTTCACTTTGCTGCCTTCTCCCCATGTGGCCGGAAACTCACCAGTTATGGCTTTCTCTGGACTGACAAGCATCTTCTTACAATGCAGACCCTCCTGGAAGGGTTTTCAGGAGTGATTGGTTGTTGCTTTCTCATGGTAACTCCTTTCCTCCTCAAGGACGTGAAGTTCATTGGCACTGAGAGCCTGCATTCTGACCAGCAGGGCAGGGAAAGGGGACGGACGTGAGTTTCAGCCGGAGAATAGGAGATGAGTGAGATGCTGCAGCCAGGGGCCACGGGTGGCAGAGACGAGGGTCACTTCACCCAGAGCCTGTGGAGAGGGCCACCCAGAACTGGGAGTACGGAAAGACAAGCAATGCAGAAGGCCAAAGACAAATGTCTTTGATTTCAAGTAGGAAAGAAAAAGACTTCACATGGAAGGAAAGCAGGAAATCATCTTCATTCCTGCCCGAGGTCCCTCTACCCTGTGCCCTCTGCCAGCTTCCCCAGCCCCACCTTCACCCTGTCTGACCCACAGTGTGATGCCCACTTCCCATGCACCTGCTCACCTGTGGGGTGCTGACTCTCTAACAGTTACTAGATTCAGTTTCGGGATTTTCCCTGGTCTCAGATTCTAACTCCGGTCTTCATGCCTGAATTTCATCCTGGTCATTTTGGTAACTCTTCCCATGGCAGCCATGAGAGTGAGCCAGCCTGGGCCACCTCCCTCTCTGCAGCCTGTCCAGGTGACCATCTGTCCTGGGCATCACTTTCACCCTGGACATGACAGGGTGGTTCTCATTCCAGGAAGTGGTGCGGGCGGGAGCAGGGTACATCTTCTTATCTTCCTTTCTCCTGAATTAGATGACAGCTGTCACCCAGGACCAATGATTCTGGTTGGTTCTATACATACTTAATCTTCGCTACATTAGAACATAGATGAATTTTGCTGTTATTATTACTCTGACCAGTGAAGTTAATCACTAAGCATGTTATTTCTTTAGGAAAATAATGCAAGTTCCAACAACCAATTGAAAGTGAACTTGAAACGTTCTCTATGTACCTATTTACAAGGAGGCTAGAAGTAGGTAGAGACCATCTGATGGGCCTTGGTGTTCCTTTGGTCTCCAGTGCAAGAACAGTTAGCATTCCAGACACACACTAATTTCACTCAAGACCAGCAGCTGAAATGCAAATACCACTCAAGCAAGGTTATTTAGATCCTCAATCAGATCGACCTGATCTAAGCCAATTATTTTCCCGGCAGAGTTAATTAGAATGTGTTTCAAATGAGTGAGATGTGGAAGGCAACTCTCCATTTGCTTAGTCCTTTAAATGTCACCTTAAAGCTGCAGTCCCGTCCTTAGTTTCCCGTTACAAGTACCTTCCAGAGAAAAGCACGTCTGCATGCTGCATGTTAAAATTGGAGCCAAATGACATTTCCAGTCATTTCAGGTGAAATATTATATTGGGTAGAAGGTTAATCACAGGTCCATGGGAAAAATCACATGAAAAAAATAGGAATTCCAGGGAAGAACAGAGGCTGGGGAAAGGTTAGAAATTGATCTTATCTCTACTGATGTCTACTTGCCTCACTTATAAGCTTTTGAGTGGCTCCAGCAGAAGTCGGAGAATCTTCTGGCCTCCCGATTCTCTATCCCTCATCTGGTTTGTTGTTTGATGTCAGCGTACGTCACCCAACATCACTCAGCCAGAACAGGCCATCTCACCCGGCTCTCAGACTTGCCACTTGCGGAGCGGGAATACGCCGTCTTCAACAGATGAGTTTATCACGGTTTATGTTGTTCTGCCCCTCGAACACTTTTGACAAATAAAAGCGCGAGAAATCGCTTGCGAGGCAAATGACTCATCATTTATTAATTAAGAAGAAAAATAATGAAAGAGGAAGAAGTAAAAAGCAAGATCAATAATTCATGTGATTTTGAGTTTGAAAGGACACAGAGCTGGCGGGCTCCTTTGTGCGCCTCGTGGCTGATAACGGCCCACACCCTGCATCTCAAGTGTGCGTCTCAAGCCCAGCCCTTTCTGGCTTGCCCTCAAGGCCTTTCCTCAGGAAAACAGAAGTTCTGGATGCTGATTTCTGTTTTAAAGCCCAAGACACACTTCAAAGATCTGTGTGCAGTGTGGGAAGAAGGCATGTGTGTGTGCGCGCGCGTGTGGAGGAGGGGAGGAAAGCAGACCGCGGGGCCGGGTTATGGCCACGTATCTCCAGGAGCTACAAGGGAAAGAGCGAATAGCCAGCACGTCCTCTGCCCCGCAGGGGCTCCCGCTGCAGGATGAGCTGTGCAGAAGGCGACGTGAGTGCATGCAGGACACACGCCCACCGATGGGGCTGGAGCCTGCGGCAGCTCTGCGGGGCTTGGCACCGAGCCACACCGGTCCAGCGGGACTTCCTAGAAGAGGAGAGCTTCCAACAGATTCAGAAGAGAGAGGCCGTTTAGGGCAGAAGTTCAAGTTCCCAACAAAGCTCCTGACTTCCGGTTATAGGAAGATTTCTTTTTTCCTAAATGAAAATCATTGATCACATTTAAAACTACTATAGAAAATACACAAATTCTTGGTGTATATCTCAGTGCCTTTTTAGAAAGTGAACTGCTTGTGTAACCGTTACCATGATGAAGCCACTGTCACGATGAAGCCATGGGACATTACAAGCACCCGAGCCCTCCCTGCACGCCCTCCTAGTCACCGCCACCCAAAGGAAACACCCTCTGGCTTCCGTCACCTTTGGTTTACAGTGGCTGTTATTCAACTTCTGCAAGCATTGAATAATGTGATGTGTCCTGCTTTGTGTGAGGGTTCCCTCACTCAGCCTTGTAACTCGTGGGCTATACCCCTTGCACTGGGTTCCCTATAACCCAGGCAGCAATAATTAGTTCACCCTCAAATTCTTTACCATTTTATTACTGATGGAACTTTGGGGTGTTTCCAGCTTAGTGTTTTTATGAATACTGCAACAGTGAACATTCTTTTAGATACTTCTTGGTGCACATAAGTATACACCTCTTTTCATTATCTTCCTAGGAGTGGAATCTCTCCTAGGGTTATGGGGTTATGGGAAGGAATCCAGCAAGATACAGGGGACCGAACCATGTTGAGTCAGACAGGCCTGGATGGGGTTCTCGCGCCCCTCTTGGTGGCCTGAGATCTCAGTCCCAATGCCCATCACAAAGTCTTTCCTCGTGGACAAGTGGGTTTGCCAGAACATGCCCTGCAAAGCCGCTGTGATTCTCACCATCCCCGTGAACCAGTTCTCGGTCCACTTCCTCCTCCAGCTCCTGCTCCATTTCGCTCCTCCCCTTTGTGGTAGAACTCCTCAAAAGGGTGTCAATACTCAGGGTCTCCCTCTTCTCTCCTCCACTCTGTCTCTAGTTCGCCCCAACCGGGCCTTCCTCCTTCACCAGTCTGAGGTGTCAGTGCCCCACGTCACCAAACCTCTCAGTCATTCCGGAGACTACCCTTCTCTTGGGCACTTGCCAGCATGGGGGCCATTGGCCACTCTGCTCCTCAATGTCCCCCCTCCTCTGGGCTTAGTGATGTCACAGGCCTGGCTGTCCTCCAATTTCTCTGGAATTCTTTCTCACCTGTTTGGCCAATTCAGCCCCCTTGGCATTGCAGGGCCCAGGTCTCAGACCTCGGACTTTCCCTTTTCTGTCCAGCGGCACTCACTACTACTGCCTTGTGGGATCATGGCTTCCAACACCATCTCTGTGCTGCCGATAGCCAAATGTTTGTCCCACCCAGACCTCCTCTCTGACCTCCAGACCCATTGAACAAACCACGGCTCCTTCTCTCCCCTTGGACGGCCACTGGTCATCTCAAATTAAGATCCTGATCTTCCCTTCCCAAATTAGCAGCTCAGGCAGCCTCAGGCCAAAACCATGGACTCATTCTCTATACCTCTGTCTTTCTGTCACTCCTCACATCTGGTCTACCTGCAAAGTGTATCCAGAACTGGGCCACCTTTCACCGCCACCACCATCATCCTGAGCAAGTCACTGGATCATAGCAAGAGCCCACTGGGCGGTCTCCCTGCTCTGTCCTCATCCACTCAGCCTCGCCCACCACACCCAGTCTGGTCTCAGCACAGCAGGAGAGGGGTCCCCATCTCACCCGAGTCAAGGCCTGCGTTCTTACAATGACCGAAGAGGCCCCTGCACCCCCACTCACCCATTACCTCTTCCACCTCACCTCCTCTCTCTCATTCACTGCAGGCTTCCCTCCAGGGCAGACCCAGCTCTCCGGCCTCAGGCCCTCGGCACTTCCTGCTGGCTCAGCCTGCACCGCCCTCCCACCGGAGAGCCCAGGGCTTTCGCTCCCCTCACCTCCCACCTTTTCTCCAAACTCAGCTCCTGTCCACCCCACCTGAAATCTCACACACGCACCAACATTTCACACCGACTGTCCTTGCTTTTTTTTTGTCCTGACACTAATCACTATTGACACATGGTTTTCCTCATTTACTGTTTATTTTTTTAAGGTTTATTTTATTCTCATTTGAGAGAGATGGAAAAGGGGGGAAAGAGAGAGAGAGAGAAACATTGATGTGAGAGAGAAACACCGATTGGCTGCCTCCTCCATGCACCTAACTAGGGGTCAAGCCCGGAACCCAGTTATGTGCCCCAACCGGGAATCGAACCGTTGGTTGCAGGATGATATTCCACCCAACGGAGCCACCCCAGCCAGGGCTCATTTACTACTTATTGTCTGTCTCTCTTTTTTAGAATATAAGCTCAGTGAGGGCAGGAAGTTTTGTGTGTTTATTCAGCACTGTGTGCTGGTGGTGACCACCTGGAGGAGGGGCTTCCGATGCTGAGTGGACGTTTGCAGGCGGAGGAGGCGGAGGACATTGCACGTGAAAGTCTCAGGGGGAGGGGGGGTGCCTGGGACCGCCTCTCGCACACACGGAGCAACTGCTCGATAAACAAGGCAAAAGGGACCAGGAAGTACAAACCGCCAGACGTAGAAATCCTCACGGGGGTGTGGAGTATAGCACAGGGAACACAGCGGGTAGTGTAGTAGCTACGCATGGAGCCAGCTGGGCGCTAGGCTTCTCAACGGAGCCACTTTGTAAGTCATGTAAATGTCTAATTACTATGTGTGCACCTGAAACTAATATTGAATGTCCACTGAAATCAAAAAATAAATTTTTAGAAAGGAATGAGAACATATCATCTCTAAAACCAAAAGAAAAGTGTTTCTTAAGTGAATGAGTGGATGAGTAAGTGAGCAAGTAACAGAATAAACCAATAAATGCAGGACAGTGAGGAGATAATGCTTGCGGAAGAGGCGAGTTCGTGGTGGGTGCTCAGAGCCGCGTCCGCTTCTTCAGCCTTCCCCTTGTCACTTGAAAGAGACCTTGAGCTTTTTGTGTGAGTTGTAAGTGCCGTTTGTGCCCAAGGCAGCTCCCAGGGGACCGTCCTAGCCCCGGCTGCCATGCCGCAGTGGGTGCTGTGCCTCCCCGCGGGCCCCCCGACCGTCTGGAGCTCTCTGTGAGCGAACCCTCTGGAAGCGAGCATGTGAGGAGTGCTGCTCACACCCCTTGGCTGGCGCGGGGTTCCCGCTCCGCACCCAGAATGGACTCGATGGCCAGGAGAGCCGAGGCTGAGATGCGTAGGTTCTCCGGACTCCTGGGGCAGGGCAGACCGTGCCACGGAGGGGACGGCATGAAGAAGGGGGGTCCTTGGGGTCACTTCCTGCCTGGGCCTGGGCTGCTCTGCTCTCCCAGGAGGCAGAGTTCAGCCCAGGGCACTTCCTCCCAACCTGAGAAGTGGCATTTCTCCCACATTCAGAAGGTCAAGGCCAACATCCCACAGGAATGCTGTGCTCCGCCTCCCCCTGGGACTCACATGGAATGTTTGTCCTCCTCCAGGAGGGTCACTGCCTCCAGAGAGTTGCTCCCAATGCCATTTCATTTGCCCATGACACGTAGCCCACGCAGGCATGCAAGCTGGAGACTGGAAATCCGCTCTTGCTCAGCTGGTCCTCCATGCATGAGCCTTTGCGGGGGGGGGGGGGGGGGGGGGACTGTGGACATGTCTGCACGTGTGTGTGGGCTGTGTATAAATGTGTGTGTTGTGTTTCATGCACACACGCATGCCCACGAATGTCTTGGGGGCAGAAAGAAAAACAAAGCCAAGCTCCCTAGAGGAATTCAGTGTTAGTTACAGGGAAGCCCCTGCCGTCTGCTGAGCCCGGCTGTGCCGGTGTTCGCAGCACCCCACGGAGCGGCTCCTTACCACCCCTGCCCAGTGAAGTGCAGGGGAGACGAGTCCTCTCCCGACCTCAGAGCCCGCTTAGGCCCTGGTTCACTTCTCCGTGCCAGTTGCCTTTCATGGTTTCAATGCCAAGAATTGAGATGAGGGCACAGACTCGGAGCCCCCTCCCCCCGAGCGGGCAGGCTGGGAAGGAGACCGGTTAGAAGGGTCTGGAAACGGCTGGGCTGGGCCGGGGTGGGGGTGGAGGGTTAGGGATTACAGAAGCACACCGCTAGAGTAACAGATTATATTAATTCATTTTGAATTCAGAAATGGAAATAGAATATTTTGCCAAGGGCAACATACAAGTAACATTTGCTTCTGCTGTTTCTAGTGGTGTGGCATACCATTTTCCAGTTTATTATGAAAACCGAGTGAGCTTGGTGAAAATGGCGGCAGGAGGGTGCCCTCAGCTCGACAAGGGGGCTCTCCAGAAGCTGACCCTCCTTTCACACCCACACGACCCTCCCAGGAGCTCCAGTCTCCCTCTGTGACATCTTCCAAAATGTCCCAGATGCAGGCTCCTCCCACATGGGGTTGCTGGACCGTGAGGGTCACTAGCTAGCTGTCTTATGCTGGCCCAGGGAGCCCCTTGCCTCGCTGTCAGGCCAGTGACATCAGCGAGGGCCCAGGTGACACCCATGTGCTTTGTACATGGCAATTCCAGAGGCAGACAACAAGCAGAAATCACGTCCCCAACACCTGCCTGGGCCCAGCAGGGAGTCTCTGCTCCCCACTGAGGAACGAGACCAGAGCAGGGAGCTCAAGAAATGCACAGATGCCCCGCCACACCCTCAGATGTTGTGGTTTAATTGGCTTGGTGCAAAGCAGAAGCCAGGCCTCAACACTTAAAAAACTCCCCAAGGTGATTCTAATGTATGGCCGGGCCTGAGAACACCTGAGCCTTCCCAAGTGAGATTCCACAGCGACCCGCTAGGAGCTTGGCTGGGGAGCCCGGGTCTCACGGGCTGATTTCAGCACCTCCCCGCCTCCCTCCTGCTCCCATCCTTTCCTCTCCCCAAAGGTCCCAAGCTGTCCGCTTGCTCCTTGCAGCCACCTGGACCCTCACAGTGTCCTACCCCACCCAGCGTTTGGGAACGCCGGCCTTTCCCTTCCTGTCCCTCCGCAGTGGTTCACTCCCACCTGCAGCCCCCAAATCCTGCTGGGCGATTTGGACTCCTCTGAGTGACGTCAGGGGCTGAAATTGGCTTTCTACGTAACCCTTCCCCTGTAACCCTCTCTTACAGTTTGAATCATGCCCCCCAATTCCCATGTGGAAGCCCCCAGTGCCTTCGATGTGAGCTCATTTGGTGTGTTAGTCCTTCCCAGTGACTGGAACAGAACGGCACAGACTTACGAGCCACAGACACTTCTCACCGTGCTGGAGGCTGCGCGCCCACCATCAGTGTGCAGCGTGGTCCCGTTCAGGGGAGGGACCTACCCACCCGGCACCCGTCCCTCCTA